>VZTM01009556.1:248-27236 GCA_013400555.1 Jacana jacana | reverse complement strand
CATGGATCGTTAAGTTATACCCACTGCTATAACTTAAGACCATGGGCTGAAAGACACATGGACTATCAGACTTTCCATTTACAAAAGTTGAATTCTCCCATAGATTGCTTCTTATTCACTCTTCTGGTGCAAGAGAAGTAAAAAGCAAAGTTAATACTTTAAGAGAATGCAGCAGTTATTTCATGCAGTAATGTAAGTAAAGTGTAAGTATTTCTGAATGTGGAGACATAAAAGAGAAATTAAAATTTCTCATTCTGAAATTCCAAGCTGCTTACATTCAGAAGGAGCCTGGGAAATGTCAAGCTCTGGTAACATGGGGCTGCCATGCTGCAGCTCTCTGTAGTTTTCACAGCAGCACTTCTATTAAGTCTAACAGGGTCTAATGTTGCAACAGCCAGACCAACAGGGTCTATGTTGCCAAAAAGGTTATGAGGGAATTACAGAAATGCTGAGGGACCTCTTGAGACCATAAAGTCCAATCTCCCTGGTCAAACATGGTCAGTTAGAGCATTTTTCCAGGACTGAGTCAAGCTGGATTTTGAACAGGAAGGAGCGTCTGCCTGGAAATATCCATATGCCCTTTTCTTTGTCCATGAGCATCTTCAGAAACACAGAAATTTTAAAACACAGGAACTCCTACTTAATTTGTTAGCAAACACTAAAAAGCAAGAAAACATGCAAAATGATCCTTTTACTCTTTTACCTATTTCTTCATTATCACTTTGCAGCTAGATAGCATAATTGTTTCCAGGTAAGGGTTATCTGCTTTACTGTTGAACCTTGCAAAATTGGCTATAAATTTAAGTTTCAGGGATTCTTTTCATAAAGGTCTATCAGGCTAAGACCCTGGGTTTTTGCATTTATTTTACAAATAGGACGCGCATTTTCTGCCATCTCCTTGCCCTCTTACCATTTTTTTTGCTTCTCTACATAGCCATTTATCTGTTCAGTACGGGCTTTTACAAAAGAGGGTGTACGAAACGACCCACACGCAACCTCGAAAGTGGCTTTTGAAAAAGGCATGAAGTTTTGCAGGTCAAACGCATGTAGCTTTCCTTTAAATAGCAAGTCAGGACTTGAAGACAAAACTTTTTAAAACACATACATCTGCCATTCAGCCTCACCATTTTACTTTTGACGAGCTCTTCAATTGCACTGACTAGTTCTGCAGCACTGGGTGTCTCGGAGCTGGTCGGTCGCACCAATAACCGAGAAGATGTCTGTGCAATGACACAAATGAAGGAGAAATCCAGAGTTAGCCTGGTACTTGCTCAAGGATCAAGAGATCTCCTTCACTTCTCTGTTAGACAAAGGTACCCAACAATAACTCTAAGTGTAATATAACACTAAGATCATCCATTCCAACATGGGCAGCTGGAATTAGAAATTTTAAGTGACCCCCACAGAAGTTAAATGCTGGGATAAAATTTCCTGTTCCTACATGCAATAGAAGTCAAGGAAATATCCTTCATCTTGCTGATAATACTTGACAAATAGCTATAAAAAAAATCACCTGAGCCAACTCAATGTACAACAAGGAGCTTATTAACGTATTTTATTGCTGGTTAAAAAAAGCCACAACTGCAGAACAGTAATGGGAGCCAAGAAGACTTGAAATAAAGGAGGAAGCATCATTAAGTTAAAAAAACACACCAGTAACTGAGGGGCATTTACTTCTCTAAAGGAGCTGGGGTATACTGCCCAGAATCAGAGGGGAAATTGAGCTCACCATTCCTTGTGCCATCCATTTTCCCCAATGGTATGTGTAGAGCACAGAAGATCTCTGGCCTCATAAGCTCTAAAAAGCCAGTTTATAAGATACAACTGAAGGTAAAAGGTGTTCACAGTAAAGGATTCTGGGAGAGGGCCATTAAATTCAGCCTCAGTAATTTGCAAACAAAGTTGTTTGCATATTACATTTATCATTAAATAACTGGAAAGTGGAAACAGGGTGTAATATGAACCTTACTTCATATTACGAACAGCACAGTGAACGTCACGTAGCACAGGATACGCTGTCCTGCAAATGTTTCCAACAAAATGGACAAAGAAATGGCACGTATAATGACTTAGCACACAAGGTTCTGCTCAAATCAAGCACGGGTGTAACAAGGCTCCCCATAAGTCAATACAAAAAAGAATATACAGATTTTAGGTAGTTTGCCTTGCATTTGCCTTATTTGGAAAGGAAAACAGGGGTTGGGTAAGCAAAGGAAATACAGACAACTTTAAATGGAAAGATATGGGAACTGGGCCAAAGCAGAGACAGAACACAAGTCAACATAATGCTGCATCAGAGTTTACAAAAAGAGAAAACAAAAAGCAAAAATAATTAGTTTCATATTAACATAACCAATCTTGAAACTTTAATATTTATCCAAAAATTAAATGCAAACAACTTGTAAACTGCCATCAAATGCAAACCCATGATGTGTGCAATGATTCTACTGACAGGAAGAATGCATACTGTGCAGGTGAGCTCTTAGGGGAGAAAATGGTTGTGTTATTTAGTGATATTAGACAAATCAGCATGGCCTAGCAGATGATGCTTGCATGCACACCAAGAACTGAGCAATCCCATAGCTAGCATGTCTTTTAGGCAACTGTACGCTCCTGACATCTGACTGTTGATCAGGTTTTTAAAGGCTGTTGTATGTGGGTTTTCACTGTGGATACAGAGCACAGGTTAGCCTTACAAAATACTGGTAGTGTTGGCATCAGGCTCTGGTCACGGTCTCTGTTATTGCTCTATGGGAGTGCAAGGGGTATGACTGTTGGCAAAACTCGAGAACTGGTTGGTTTCCAGTTCATGTGGTTGTATCGCATATAATCTGAAAAAGGAGGAGCTGCATAGATGAAGTCTGCCTGCTGACCTTCCCGATGATGTACTCTGGGAGCAGAATACACCCCTTGCCCAGAAACAAGGAAAGCTGGAGGGAGCAACTGAGCACATGCAGGTGTGAGATTGTGCTGGAGCCTGCAGCAGGCTCAGTAGGGAGGGAGAAACCCAACAAACAGGGAGTTTCCAGTACGGAGCATAGACCAGGAGTCCTGGAGAGGAAGAAGTGCACGCAGTGAGGCACAGATGAAAGCCAAGCCTCTGAGGTCACAGAAAGGAGGGGACATTCCTTGGGATCCAGAGGAGCTGAGCAACCCAAGAAACCACCGAGTGCGGCAGGAATGTGATGAAGGACTCCACCCAGAAGGCAGACAAATGGGAATTTGTTCACAAGCCTTTTATTAATCAGTAACTCCATCAATGGAGCCAACTGACTTCTGCTGGGTAAAACTTTGCTCTGGCTTCTCACTTCCATGTTCCAATAAAGCATTTGTTTTAGGTACTGGCTCCGTGGACCTCAGGGAGGCACACATAACCTCCCAGGCTGCCACATGAGGGGATTTTTTTTTGCCTCTGGCCATGCAGTAGGACAGATACCACACAAAACCAATGCACGACAGCAGAATCACCCATTTACATGTTTTGAAAAATTATGGTATAGTATTAACATTACCAAATTTTAACTTCTCAGAAGTCTTTTCTAGAATACACTTAAGCTACTTTAAAAACTGTCCCAACATACTTTTACTGCAGTGGGTGCATTTTAAGAAGTGAGGCTCAAAGCCTCTTACTACACTGTGGTAAGGGTCTGACTTTGCACCAGAAATATAGAAGTGAGCAGACACTAATTTACAAGCGTATCCCTTCACATAACTGTTCTTGCTGCGTAAAAAGAACTATATGAGCAATATTCATTTTTCTCTGGAGAACCTTTTATAAGACTTGCATATCAGTTTTTTTTATATCACTGAAGTGATATGTCAATTTGGCAGCTTATCAACAGGAACTTCAACATTTTCACCAACATTGGTTTTATTCTATTTCTAAGCCTCAAACTGACATTATTATTATTATTTTCTAGCATATAAAAAATATTACCTCAGCTCTAAAAGCAGGCCTATTTTTTCTTGGTTTCCTTCATGAATATTTCCTAATATATTAACTCTCTAACTCATAGGTTATATTTTTTCAATTCAGAAAACATGTAGGAATGCAATACACAGAGCATGGGGCTTAGCCATTTTGACTCTACAAACAATAGCTTCAGGGATGAGTGAGATTCTCACTGAAACACAGTGTTTTTAAAAGGAACAGAAAACCATAAATAAATAAAATCAGATTTACCAATAACATCTACATCACTGAGAACTGTGAGTAACCAACCACAAAACTCACATACACTATTCAATGCTATAGTTTACAAAGGTTAAAAATTTTAAGCAGCAAAATGGGAAGAAAACAGTAATGCGCATATTTGCTGTACAAGTCCAGACTGTTTCTATTCTAATTCCTAAAACTTCTATTTCCAGGCTTGATACTTGTTCCCTAAATATTTGATCCAAGCTGAAAATTGAAATAATCCCTCTCAATGTATGAACATCATAACATTTAAGAAAACAGATTATGTGCAAGTAAGAGCTCCTTCAAAAAGCTACTACCTACATCCAGAATCTCATTACTGATGCAAAATTTTTACCCTCAATTTTAACGTGCCTTTGTTTGTAAAATACCCAGCTGGATTACTACCCTTATTTGAATATTAACTTCTTAGTACACCTTTTTCTCAGCCACCCCCATAAAGCACCTTAGAGCTGATGTGAACAGCTTATTCAGCTAAGGCATATACACAGAAAATTTCCTTCCCCTGAACTGAGGTTATCCAAAATAGCAGGGTTGGTGAACAGTCTACGATCTACAAAGGTTATGTACAACTGTTAATTTCTACAGATAAACTTTATTTGCACACAGTATTTTAACCTCAGTACCCAAAGGTATGATTATAAAACAATTTCATTCTAATCACTAAATATGGCAGTCAAACAGATGCAAATAGACCTGCAAACACACAAAGAGGCCCATGTCCACATTTTAAGTGATAGTAGAAAAATTTCTGCGCTTGTGCCTTTAAAATAGAGAAGCATTTAATTCATACTCTTTCCACAGGAAACCCTTTTATTGTTGCCTAAAGTGGCATAATAATTACTTCTGTCTACCACAAAGCTGTACTGTGTACATTACAGAGACTTTTGGAAACAGAACCTTTGTTTGCACAAACTTGTCTTATCTCAACATGTGAAGCCTTCCCTGCTTCCTCCTCCTACCTTGTCATCCTGCGAGTCGGGCTGGAGAAGGCTGTGTTGCTGAATTGCCATTGGAGGAGGAAGCGGTACAGCATCTGCTCCCTCTTCACCTTCCTCTTCTCCACAGCTCTGCATGCCTGAAGAGGATGACTTGGAGAGAGTGCCACTGCTCAGCCCCTCATTTCGACCCCTCTGTAAATAAATTCAAGACATTCAAGCTATGTCACATCCTCAGCAGCACAAAGCTTGTTCAACATAAGCTTGTCTTAAACAAGTCTGTTCTGCAGATTCAACTCTTTCTCAACAAGTCGAGATGATCCTACAAACACAGTGCAGTTCCTCAACAGAGAAGGAAAAAGCAAATGCCAAAGATAATGTTTTCAGTATTTGGTAAAAGTAGATGTATTGAGATATTGAGAACAAGACATTCAGCTTGAAATTTACTATAGGAAAGCATTACCAAAGCCATGCTGGCTTCTGAAGATCCACACTCCTCTAACTTAGAAACTCAAGAACTTTGTATCTAAATTACAAACCCTCAAAATATGTTGTGAGCAAGAAAAAAAGTACTAAACAATTAATTGGGCATCTGAGACCATTTTCCTGTATCTTAACTACCAGAACTGCTAGTCAGGTTCAAGTCTGATAAAAGGGAGTAACTATACAACAGGCCCGGCCCTGTGCCCTTGGAAGCAGTAACGTTTCAACCTGAACCATAGGTTTGTAACAGAAGAGAATTTAGCTCTGTCTGTACCTAATCAGAGGCAGGCTTTGCTCATACATGAGTTCCAGACTTACAAGGATGGGCACATGAGCACATGTTTGTGGGAGGAAGGGAAACCTTCAGTAGATGTTCCTGGTGGCAAAACCTGGAATAGCTGACAATTTCCTTCCCTCTGATGAAAAATGCCACGTTTGTTATTTGACCAGTGGTAACTACCTTTTGATTTGAAGGGTCAGTAATTTTTCTGTGCTCTAACTCTTGCTTAAGGTGTAAATACGGTCTTAATCAGTTAAGCAGTTCTCCCCATATCTTTCCTGATTCATTAACAAGAAAAGGAAATTTAAAAAAATGAGCTGATTATTCCCAGAACGTGAAGCACCCTTTACTCACAAACGTTTTCCTGAGTGCGATAAGACAGTAAAGCCAAACCCAACATTTTACTCTCCCATTTCTCTTTTTCAGCTAGAGATACTTTGCCACGGAGCTTTGCTAATACTGTCAAAGCAGAAGGGCGCAAACTGTGACTGGCATAGCACTTATGCAGAGTACAGTGGTCACGGAGAGCGACATGCCATTTTGCTTAACTGCCAGACAGTCAAGTGAGGAGACAACTCTTGGTTCTTTGAAAAACATAAAAACGAGTCTCGGGCAGCTGCCCTGAACACTCACCTCTTCAACGGTTTCATCTTGTGGGGTTGCTGCACTATCGTCAGAGTCCTTCTGAGAGCCCGCATCGGCACTTTTACGAACCTCTCTACTCTTCTTATGCTTGTGGGCCAGTTTTTTGACATGCCCGTCGGCTTTTCCACTGCTAAGACGCCTCACGGGACTGGTAAGCCATTTCCTCAAGGTGTTGCCAGGGCGCTTGGGGCCTGGGGAGCTCTGCGCACCAATCATGTGGGGCTGAAGAGATGTTACTGAAGCAGGAGGACTGGCATCATTGCTGGAGACTGAAAGGGAGTCTGTAAAAAGAACGAGGGGAACATCTTAAAGCTGAAATACTGTAAGTGAGAAACAAGGCAAACAACATATGTAATAGTGGATATCAGATTGGAATTATGGATGAAACAACCAGATTATTTTGAAGTAACCTGGCCTTTAATGACACCACAGCTATCAGTGTTCGTGCTGCACATGGCCACCCACACTTAAGCACCGTTTATATGCTCACAACAGTCAAGCTTCATTAAGATTCTCCTGGCTCAATTATAATTCATACTTACAATTGCTGATACTTATTTGATAGTGGATTATACTTTCCATATGTCATCTAACTTTATGTTAGGGAGGATATGCCTGTTTTATCTTTTAATGTATGCTGCTTTGAGCATGATCATGAAAAGTAAAAATAATTGCCTCAATAAGATAAGTAAATTATTATTCAAACACTGAATTTTATTACAAATGCTCCATTTACTTTTAGTATATGTTTATTTCCCCTACCCTTGGAGTAGGGGGGGAGAAGAAACCAGAAAACAGCTAAATGTCTGTCCATTGCTTAAATCTTCTTGGAGTTTTGGCTGTTGTATTGTTTTGTTTGTTTTGTTTTTTGCTTTGTTTTTTTTTTTTTTTTTAAAGGCACAGAACATCAATGTTTAATAGCCCATTTGCTCAAATCTCAGGATCAACAACAGCATTTCTCAGCGTGACAATGCCTGAAGTTCTGTAGTCAAACAGATACGCTTTTCTCAAGCGATGGTTTTATCTGTATGAGGGCAATAGTACTTTCTCACCTGTCGCTTGAACTGGACCTAACACTGGTTAGCTATTATCAGACTATGTTTCTCTTTTTCTTCAGCAATTCTCTTCTGCTAAAAACATACTACTTTTTGGACACATTCTTGTAACAGCATTCCTATGAATATTATCTAACACTAGGGTATTAACAAGACTCTCCTAGGTTGTCAAGTATGGTTGGTTTTTTCCCCCTGTGGGTGCACTTGTGTAGATAGATAGTTTATATAAGGATGACATAAATAATGTTTTGTTGAATGTTTCTACCGCTGGGGATTAAATGCAGTGCTTGTGTTCCTTCTTGAAGCTTGACACAGATGTTCAGGTCACCTCTTCTGGCAGTGTTTCCATAGAGGCGTACTGCCAGTCTGACCAGAGGTAGTTTGAATTTTGTAGAATAAGATGGTCACACTGATGTAGCAATTCACTTCATTGTAAACATCCAAATTCCTTGGATCTACACACAAGTATCTGAGCCTGCTGTTTCCATAGAGGATTAAGTGCAAGTTATGGCTTTTAACTGAGATGGGAAAAGAGACATAAAATGCAAAATAATAAGTCAAGACTTTTTATTTTCCTTCACTTTTCAAGCTGCTCCAAAAAGTGCATCCTTTCCTTGGGGATCAAAAAATGTGATCTATCAGGCTGTTTGTCAAGATTTTTCTCGATTCTAATAAAACTCAAATGGCATGTGACCATTAGGATACATCAGTTCTGATGCCAAGAACTCCTGCAGCTTATACTGTATGAACATACACATAATAATTAACCACGACTTTCATCATGTTTCCATAAAACAGAAGATAAATTCTATAAAGCATACGTTCTGTCCAAGCAGCTAGCTGTTAAAAGCTTAAAGCAAGTCCCCCAGTATCAGAATTCATCTACAGAGTTACCTTCTAGCCACGGCTATAGCTGCGCTGCACAGAGGTAAGAAGACTTCCTATTATGCCACTAACCTGGTTTCAAGGCTTTAAGTAATGGGTGCTACCAAGAAACAGATGCAGTTACACCCATTGGCTATGTCTCTAAATCTGGGGATAGCAGTTCTACAGAATTACCACAATATTTTCTTGTTGAAGCAGGAAACATAAGGAAAAAATTAATTAGAACAATGCTTTTCAGCTTGCAATCTGTGTATCCCTCAAGGCCCCGGATGACTGCTTAAGGGGCTTCAGCACATATGCAAGAAAAGCAAGCCATCAGCATCACATACAACACATTATTTATTTTTTTTTTAAATAAAGTTAAAAAGTAGTCTGCTTATTAAAAAAATTCCAAACAAAACTTCCAACCATCTGCAGGCTCTCCACAGGAATCCAAACAATCTCCTACTAAACCTTTGCAATAAATTAGTTTGACTTCTCTTTTAAACTAAACTTTACCTTTATTCTATCATGCATAGTTTAATTTTTATCAGATACCTTGTTTCAGAAATCACAGCATTTATTGGCTGCTGAGTATATCAATAAATTACCTTCTGCAATTCTGCTTGTGGAACAAAGGAAAAGAAAACAATGGTGGTGTTCTTGTAAATAAGTTTCTAAAAGTATAAGCTAAATGCTTTATTTTCAAGACTCACAAGCTTGAAGATGTTATAATCACTCAGCCAAGGTTCTCTTCCATAGAACACATTCATGTTTATTAATAATAATAAAACAGTCAATGGAGCCTTTGCAGAAGTACACCATGTACTCTTCTGTATTTTTGTATCTGTTTCATTTCTCTTCTTTACAGTTACTCCTTTCTAAGAAAAGGGCAGTGTGGTAGTGCAGTAACTGATAGTTTAAGATTAACTCTTATATAAACATGTCTATCCCTAAGCACGTAACATGCTTGTAAGTTCATAAAAATGTTTTTCCTTTTATAAAACCTCTGTTCCATCTCCTCATCTCTCTTTTGACAATCCACAGTTATCAACTACCAAATTCCCTGTAAAACCGAGTAGCACAATGCAGAGCCCCTGAAACCGTTATTTTTTGTCTGACCGCTTCAGCTATACCACTCCTACTCTTAACCCAAGTCAGCCAAGAGTCTGTGGGCAGAAGGATGGAAGAGCAGGAAGAAATACGTTACACTTTGCTCAAGTGAAGAGGATCTAAGAGACGAAACATTGTTAGCCAGACATGTTTCACAGCACATACTTTAGCTGTATCCTCCCACACAGCATTAGCTTTCATTTGGCATGCAGCATCTAACTGCTTCTCATCTTGTATGAGCTTTGGGGAATCATAGAAGTGGACAAAGTATAAGCAGTACACGAAAATGATAGCACTGATCCACTTTGCTCTTTGAAGTATGAAGGCAGTAGGGGAGAAGGAAAAGTTTAAAATGAATAAAAATAATCCATTGCCATAAACACTTCAGCTAATGTATCAAATTTTATTTAAAAGGGTGATTTGGGGGTTGGGGTTGGTTTTTTTGTTTGCTTGGGTTTTTTTTAAAAAAATGCTTTAAAATCACTACTGTTTACCTGAACAGAGTACCAAGCAAGTCATTGGCCTCTTCAGAGACAAGATCCAATTTTTTGTCCCTCAAATTTGCAGAAAACATCCTCACAACATCATAGTTCACTGTTAATATTCACTACAAATATTCCACACCAGTATTTCCCCAGTGAGACCCTTTACCATCCATTTTTGCATCCCACCCCAGCTGACAGGGGTCCAAATTCTCCAATTCTTACTCTCATCCGCTTTCTCAGGAGACCAGTTAGAATACTAGAGCAAGTTCACGAAAAAAACTAGGTGCTCAAGTTCATCTATTTAAGTAGAGGAATTGCCAGACCCAAACATTAGGGAATATCAGTATCCAATTCAGGCATGTTCCAGAGCACAGACAGACCTTTTGCCTTCACTATGAGAACAACCACACGGGTGCGTCTTATTTCCCCCTGCCACATTGCTTTATCACTACTTCTATCTATACAATTAGGGATACAGACTTGGTTTGATTGATTACTGTGCTTGGGAATGTTTACATTAAATTGGCTTTGTTTCCTTTATGACTACATTGCAAATTGTTTTTCTAGGGTTGCTCAAGAATAATTTATCACTAAAAACACGCTAAGAGGAAAAAGGAGTATTCAAAATTAAACCAAGAACAACATAGACTTTTAAAACCAAAACAGATGGAATAAATTTGGGATATGCTAAACCCAACTGTGTTTCTTGTACAGTAAACTTTCTAGTGAGTGTCAGATTCCCTTTTAGAAAAAGATAAATGCAGCAGATGGCCATCTTAGAGAGAAACACACACCCCCCCACCCCCCATATATCCATCACACGCAGCAACACCAATCCAACAAGAAACTATCAAATTTAATAAAATCACTATTTGCTCAAGGAGAGGCTGCTTTGCAATTCAATGAAGTATTTAAAAAAAACCTAATGGATGGGCTTTGTTTTATAATCCTTGCCACAATAAGAAAAGAAGGCATTTAACTGCCATTTCTCTCAAAGTAAAAACCACATGTCGCTCTGCTGGTAAGGTCAGAGAGTTCACTGAAAAGTCCTTAAATATATTTTTGAAGCTAAAGGAAAAGGGCAGGCAGAATGGGTTCTGACCCCCTCAAACTACACGATAGTTACCTCCAACGAACAGGCAAATTTTTGAAGCTGGAAGGGAAATGGGAATTCTCATTCTAGTCCCAGATTTCTTAACACTAGAAACATGCACATCTGTGATTAATAAACTGTTTTTTTTTCCCTAAAAAATAAATCAGCCATGTTAAGCTAGTTGATGACTCGAAAGACTCTGCTTCATATTAACTACTTCCATATTGGTGTTTTTAGAGTTTTAGTGTTTACAAGGAGAGCAAGGGGCCACAAAAACCTGACTTCCTAACCTACAGAATGAAACTGAGCCCATTTGATGCCTGCTCTGCCCAAAGTGCTGCAAAATTAAAAATAAAAACATTTCAGTGTTTCTGGACTATGAAACAGGAATGGGGCAAGTAACCCCATCCTCGTAACCCCAACTGGCACGACAAATGCCACTGCAGACCTGCCATTGACCACAGACTTTAAGGACCAGAGCCCACAAAACCTGTGCTATGGGGCAACTGACCAGCTGATCAGTAAGATTTGATGCAGGTACATCATGAGTATTTGAGGATGAGAGCTGCTTGTTGGTTGAAGCCACAGAGAACAATCTACACCGATGCACTTGCAAGTTTAATATGTAAGCTGAAAACAGATAGGGTTTGGTGATCTTGCAAGCCTCTACCTACCTACAAACACTCATGCCACAGTCTGAGCCAAGTCAATGTACCATCAGAGGAAGCAAAAACAGTTTACAAGCATCTAATCACAAAATCCAATAAAAACCTACTCGCGTACACAGTCATCATTTGTCATTAGGTAACATGGGGAAAGCTTAAAAAAGAGTGTGAGGTTTATTTTATTTGTGGACACAGACATACACAGTTTCTGCCTGGGAACTGCTTTTGAAGTACGAGGCTATCAATCTGCCATGTACAAGACCATTCAGATACTTTTGTATGTGTCAGGAGTTTTATTTCTCTCCTGCTGGGTATCCTCTTTTGACTAACCTCACTGAGTATTTTTTGTAAACCAACACTGGAATACACATCAAAAGACATTAGATGTGTTTCAACTTTAACAAGCCACCATAAAAGCAGTTACCATTTAAACACAACGCAGCTTGAGCTTTATCAGGCTTGCAAATGGGGAATTTCCACTATGCCCTTTGGGAAGCATCAGTTTCACTTCTGATAGAGAGGTAGCACAAATATTTTTATGAAACTGGTTTCTTAAATAAAATTTCACAAAATGCAGAAAGCCAGTACTCAGTACATAAAAGAAAATCCTTCAATCACATTTGTGCTTGGAGTGGAACATGAAGGAGGCACAGATGAAGTAAAAGAGGGAAGTAACTTAACTGATGGCCCCAGTTGGCCCAAAGAAACTCACTGAAGATTGTGCATAAAAAGGCAAAAACTTTGTCTGTGAATTAAAACATGGGCTTCTGTTTATTAGCACTTAATGTAAAAGCAAGCAAGACCCTGTGCAGTTAGTGTTAGTAGAAATACACTCCCCTTTCCCCAGGAAGATCATTGTATTAAAATGATAAGTGCATTTGCTTTGAGCGATAAGAGAGGGTGGCTCAGTGCACTGGCATAGAGTGAGAGCTTGACTCGGAAACAGTGCTAAATGACATAAATCTATCCTTGGTATGTCCTGCCATACCAAGGATATGATATGAGGTAGATAAGTGATCTTCAAATCTCAGCAAAAAGGTGGGCAAAAGAGTGGAGCTGAGATCAAGATATTGCCTGTTAAAATATAAGCTACGTATAGGGAAGCTGAGATTTAATGTATTTAAGGTTTTTGTTTTTCCCCAACTGTGAAACTCAACTTTAGCAGTGTGAGTAACTTTTAATACTTCCTACTTGTGATACAAAATCTAGTTATCTCTATAAACAGGACAGAATAACAGTTTATTGCAAAGAAGGAAACGCCCCACAGAGTCCGCTCTCCCCTTCTGTAGTGCTGCCTTGTGCTTGTAGTAATATACAAGATTCAGGTTTTGGGGGTTTGTGTCCCTGTGGTCTGAATTCCAGGGAGCACAAACAGAACTACTTCTGTTCACTTGGGAAAGTTTTTTCTGGCACAATATCATCCCTTCTTCCTGTTTTTTTTTTTTTTTTTTTTTTNTTTTTTTTTTTTTTTTTTTTTTTTTTTTTTTTTTTTTTTTTTTTTAAAAAAAAGGTAGGGAAGAGAGGGGGGAAACAAGTGTGGATGCAAAACTGTCCAGCAGTTTTAAGAGGAGAGATTTTTTTCCACATAAATTTTGTTGGTGTTTAGCTCCTAGATAGCAACTGATGTGTTTTTACAGCTCCCTCTGTGTGCAATCTATAGTGTGTGTGAAATCATTTAAACGTTTAAATGTAAAACCTTTATTCTACATTTTCAGGTAAATGGTGATGTAAAAAACCACACAGAGTCAGTGTGTTTGTACTACTCCAAGCACATCACCATGAAGGACCATGTAACATTATTTGCTCTGCAAAGCTACAGTAGGCAAGATTTTCACAGAGAGATTTCACTCACACACTGTTAACTCCATCATAGGGGCTGCTGTAATTAACAATATTAAGGTGACAGTCTTCTTTCATTAAACAGTTGTGAAAGTTCAGAGAAAAAATTAACATAAATACTGCTTTTGTATATTAGAGAGCAAGTTTTCCCACAGCACCAATGTAATTTCCCTGCTTCCCTTTAAATATGGTAGCTTTTGAGATAAATTTCTCAGTGAGATGTTTCACAAAGTCTCAACTACATCATCCATTCTCAAAGTGCAGGTGTTTTGGAGCTTTCCTGCTAAGTCATGATATTTCTAAATTCTTATTTATGTGCTATTTTTGCCAGATGCCTAACATTGACAGTAGCCAAATACTTTAGGATGACCAAAGTATAAGATCAGATGAAGGCACAGTCCATCCACTCCTCCTTCCAGAAGAACAGATGCAACAGGAGCAGTGAATGCCAGGAACAACTGTGTTCCAAGGCCAGGAACACTTGGTCCATGCTAGGTTGAGTTGTAGAAGAGCTGCACGTAATCCCTCACCTCTACCCTGCTCCCCACTACTGCTGCTGCTCGTTAGTTTAAGATCTCAGCACAAAAAGCTGGTTGAGGGCACAACACAGCTCCTGGAGCCGTGGGAGCTGGCAGCGTTAGCTTCCTTCCAACTGCTGCAAGTTATAGCCTTTAACAAAACCAAGCAGCTAGCTGGTGGGGAGAAGTGAGGGCTGAGCCAAAGAAGGAAAAGAGTGAAGCTTTGGGCCTGGGCCTTGTAGGCAGCACTGACACTTCAGACACTAGGCAGAGAGTTTTGCTGACTGTTGACAAGCTATTTGTCTCACACATGCTGTGTGCAACCTACTTTTGAAGAGCCATGCTGTGTGATACTAGCAGCAAAGATGCAGCTCTGCTCTTGGTGGAGCGCTCTGTGTCACATACTACAAATGGGAACGACTACTGACACAAGATTTGTGATAAGCAGTTTCAGATTTTAACTGGGGCAACTGCACAATACATTTTCTCTCATCTGTTACTGAGCTGCAGGGTTTTATCACCTGCTACTTAAACTTTTGCTGCAAAATAAGTTTTCTGTAGGAAATGGATAAAAATCAACGTCAGTCCTGGAAACACATCTCTGAAGCAGCGCAGCAGCGTATCTGATGCACTGTGTGCCTCAATCCAGAAGAGGAAGATATGGACAGATATGAAACAAAAGAAGTCTACATCAGTATAGATAACAGAGTAGCCAAGCAAAGGGAAAAAAAAAAAAAAAATGTGCATTCACCATGTCCTCAGCTCTATTGAAAGCAGAGAAAGACATGAGGGAGGGAGGCAGGGAGGGAAGGAGAGAAGCAAGTTTGCAGAAATTACATTAGGAAGAATTACAGATATTATTTAAAGCAAGACATTTCATGGTTCCTTGTGCAAAAGCTCAGCAACGCAGAGCATCCCAATGGAAGGAATTCATTCCATGCAGATTTTAAAACATCCTCCACTACTCCAACAACAAGGATGCATTTTAACTAGGTTATTACAAGCGTGTTCAAGCCAGTGTGAGCTCAAAAGGAAACAGAGGATGCACAGTTCTACTGGTGCAATTTTGAAATAGAAAATATACACAGATATTGAGCAAATTAGTTTTCGTTACCATTATATAAGGGATAAAACCAAGCTTCACAATTATGAAGACAAAACCAATCAAACATAAAATGCTGAGCCAATGTTATTGCCTTTTTTTTCTTTTGTTTAGGACTTTGAAAAAATGTGAGCAAGTATAACCTGTGCCATGTAGTTACAAATGACTGGATTTTAGGAGATGAAAGATGCATTTTATTCTCTCTCTTCCAAGTGCCTTAAAAATTTACAATACATGAGAAAACTCCCAAAAATTCTCTAGTAAAACTGAGAGAATATGATATGAGTCAAAAAATATACTTTGAAACACAAAGGGGAGCTACTGGTAACATTTGCTAAGCATATCTTCAAGGGTATTTGTAAAGTTCATAAATATAAAGAGATGGTATACATTACTAGCATCAAGTTACAAGAACAAATGATACAAAAGAAACAATGACTTGATCATATTTTGTTTAAAAATCCCAAGTTATTAGACTGCTTGTATTAAAAAAATTACTTGTTTCCTCTTCTCTTCACCTACTGTGGTTATATGTTAACCTAAATACACATACTAATCCAACAGCAATTTTAACAGTCTTTTTTTCTTTTCCCCCACCCTCTTGATTCAAAGCAGAAGAGTTCATTAGAACAACTAGTGATTGTTTGGAGCCACAGCTTTAGCAACAGCTGTACAAACACATCAATCTCAAGTTAGGAACTCTGCCATAAGCTTAATAATAACATACTCATATCATTTAGCTTTGGGGCTATATAATAACTTGGGTCATTTTTCTCTTTCCAAATGTTATAGCCCTCAAAAAATAAATTGAGAAAGTAATTAAAGGAATTGGGAGGGAAGATGGCACAGCTAAAACAGTGACAAAAATTGGTCTTCCAAAATTCCTATATTAAAAAAAAGTTTCCTTCTTATCCAAGTAATTGATAGTAGTGCCAGTGATAGAAACTAATTTTACTAACATTTATTATTTTGCATTATAAAATGTTGAATGTGGAACTTTTAAGCGCAGACACTACCTGGAGCATTAATGAGCAGAGCCAGGCCCTTACAGCCACACCACTGCCAGCAGCCTCCACTCTGTGTAACGAGATGACTGCAGGTGATGACAGACAGCTTCCTCCAAGTTCAGTCTCACCTCAATAACTACATTATCAAGAGCAGTCTTAGATTACAGTGGTTGGAAACTGAACTGGTTTAAAACTTTTTGTCTTCAGATGGAAATGTAACCTGAGCAATGCAAGGAGAGCACACGTGATTTTAATAAAGGTCACTCACACTGGAAATGTAGATTATTTCTTTTCAAACAGACTTACAGTCAAGGTTGACTGGCAGACAGCTAGCTATTGAAAGTCATGATGGCAAACTTCTGCACAGACACCTTCTCAGGATGAAATATATTAAGGGATTAGGAAAGGGGAAGATACTCCTCCACAACTTTGTCAATCAATAAAGTTTGATTTAAAAGGGGAAAGATAACTCCTTGGTATAGATGTATTTTAAAACAAGCAAACTATAAATTACTAGAAGACATGACATTTTATCTCAATGTGTAATTAAAATACACTGAGAACTGAACCCATCACTGCCGTGTTTATTAACTTGATTACAGTCTTTTCAAGTATAATGTATGCACTGCTGAATTTTCTTTGGCATGATCAAGCCCACATCACACACAAAAAGCTACACTTTGCCATGCTACTTTTCTGTTGGTTTTATTTCCTTCAATTATTCCCAATAAAAACTCAGGAGGAAGGTGACGTCACGAACTGCCTTACCCACCCGGTCAATTAAATCTCGATTCCTCAAATCACTCCTCAGCTCCCATCCATCTAATAGTACCTAAGTGTCTGCAGGAAAATTATGTGATAGGATCACAGCAGAGCTGTCCAAAGCTGGTTTGGAAGTAGGAATCAATAGGGAACAAAAAGCCAAAGAAAAAGAGCGGATACACTTCTTTTGAAAGGCAATAAACCAGAATTGTTATTATTTGCTTTAATTAGACACAAAGCAGGGGGATGGAAGGGGGAAAATGGTATCAATAATAACTTCTACACAAAAACACCGTTACAGTAAATCATCTTTAAGTTATAGACTCAACTGTAAGCCAAAATTTATGGGAAAAGTAAGTTATGTGGAGGAAACAAGGTAAGGAATCTCACTGGCTTCTATGCCTTTTTGTAGTGAAAAAACATTTCTTTTCATCAAGTTGCCAGCATTTCACACCAATGCACCTAGACAGTGGATCTCTATGAAGCTCTCTTAGAACAAACTACCCCATGTAAATGGATATGTTGGGTTGGGGTTTTTTAACCACTCATTAAAGAAATTTGACTGGAGATGTTCAATCCCATGCTCAAATCAAATCCCATGCAAGGATACAACAACAAAAATGTGGTTTTAATAAACATACTTTACTATTCTCTGTGAGGAAAACCAATCCTTACAGGGAAAAACTGTTACATTACTGATGTTGTCTTTTCAAAGCAATATGGATTATAATTAACACCACCTAAATTCTGTTGCTCTCAATACCTCCATGAAAGGAGAGAATCAGTGCAAGCCTTGATGAGCAAATTCAATGGATTGTTGCAGCTGCTTGTAGCCACGTTCAGAGGCAGATTATGAGCACATTGTTCATTGCTAGTGTCGCAATGAGCACCTAGAGGAAACTTTCATTATGTAAGGTGATAGCTCATTCTTATGCCGCTGCCTCACTGAAGTAATTTGTCTAAAATAAAGGTATAACATAGCAAAAGGCGAATTAAAGTGAAATATGAGCTGAGGCAGTTCTGCTTTGCTCAGTTTAAGTCCATCCATTCAATGCAGGTTTTTCAACCATGACACAGAAGTGTATGCATCAGATGTTCCGTTACAGGTATGCTCTGAGAGATGTGACAAGAAGGCAGCCATATTTGTCCCTGCATGTAATCAAACTTCACCCTCCTTTTCAAAGTTTTATCAATAATTCTTCTAGTCTCTCTCTCTCTCAGAGGCCTTCTCGGTATTAACTGCTCATTTTCCTATCATCTTTTTTAAAGTTAAATTAAGTTCTTCACTGCTTAACATTCTGCTTATACTTCACTAGTGATATACAGGAATGCAGTCCTCAGCAAAATCCAAAAAGCTTTACATAAAAGCGTTTTTTATTATTATGGAAATGAAGTTACAAATCCTTATTATGTCGAGTTTGCATTATAAACCTAGCAACATTTTCTTCAGAAGAACATACATTTTCCTTTCTCATCTTTCATAAGTTTTTAAAAGTAGGAGCTGAGTAGCTGGCTTGAGATGGAGCTGGGGGTAACAGACCCATTTAAAATTACTCCGTTTTCATGCAGCACTTATTCAAGGTCAGAGCTGAAAATGCTGCAGTGGAGGGAGCAAACTACCAAGGATTGGAAGCAGAAGGCTACTTGGGGCTAACTCCATACACACATCTGAGCCTCACTGCTGTGCAGTCTTGTCTTATTTCACAAAGCAGGTAACCCTCCTGACAGCTACATGAATGAAAATATGGCATTTTCAAGTGACTTAAAAGGTATTGAAATTACAGGAGACAAAAGTAGTAGTTCAGGTGAAACTATAGGTAACTGTGGATCTTATCAGCTTGCTCAAGAAAAAACCTAAGCCTCAAATCTGCAGGTTCACAAGTGGGGATGGCAGTTATGAAAGGACATCAGTATCTCTCTTGCATAAGCTCCTATACCTGAAACCTTTCTTTCAGGGGTAGGTGGTGGGGAGGAGTATAGCATTTTCTGCCAGACCAGTTCCCTGGTCTGGCTGCCTGAATGACTGCTAGCACTGACGTAAGAGAAGCAGCTGGATCCCAAGTGCAAGCACAGGGTAAATAAGTTGGCAGTATCTGGCACATAGTTCAGCTTTTACTAACCAAGAAACAGCACCTTCAGCTAACTCCCCCGCAAATTCTGCAGCCTAGGTATTCAAAAAAGAATTCCTCACTGCAAAAACAGTGTGGAAGGACACACAGACCAGGAAAGTAGTACCTTTGCATATGTAACTATACAGCTTGTACATGAGCTCAGTTTCAGGAGGATTTTTGTTGCATGCTCTTGGAGAAGATGGAAAGGCACACACAGCACATACTTAACAGCTTCCATCTGTATTCTAAAAGAATAGACTTTCAAAGTGTAGAGATGGATCTATGCCAAGAATTACACCAACCCATTAGTAATACTGGACTCTCCCACTGCATCCTCTGAGTCTGATCCTCAGGGACTTCTTATCCTCTCTTGGACACCATTTGCTAACAATTACTGTATAGTAAAAGCATCCTGTTTTACGGATGAATTATTTCTGAGGCTTGATATATCATAAAATGTTATGAAAGAGGAAAAAGAGTGCTAGTTTGATACATACAGATTCTCTTAAGCAATCTATTGCACATATAATAAATGTGTTTCTTCAAAGTCAAATGAGAACCCTCTCTATTCCTTCAAACACCTTTCTTGCTCCAAACCAGCTCCCTTATGGTTAATAATTTCAGGATAAATTTTAGGTTTGTAGATTTATTTCCTGGACTTCATCCATGAGATTTGCCTCTCGAATTTCCCAAGTGAAATACAGACTCACATGACCCACTTAGGGACTGAAACACACACATCCTATTGTTTCTTCTAGCTCATAAGGTAACTGAAAAAAGATGTTATTTCCAATACTCAGTTCCAGACAAACTACTCAGCACTCTCTCCAGCCAGATAACCATAAACAACTTTGGTATTTATCCACAGTTGTCTCAAATGCAGAACATTTTTAACTTACAGGAATGGGTGGGATTACCATGAGAATTAATTTCCTCCTACCATCACCACTGTTTTCTCCAATTGATAAAGCCAAAAATTCAATACTTATTTATTAATTTCAGTAGTTTCTTGCCAATTCATTACTCAAAGCCCTATTCTATTTCTCCCAAAATTTGAATGCATTTTTCTCCCTTTAGACTTCATGAATAAGTGGGCAAAAACCTCAGATCACTTAATTAAACAGGAGTACACAATTACCAATTGCACATGATGTAATCTAACATTTTAATGAAGAATAAACCAAACTTTGTAATTCCTTAAAAATTCTTTAAGGAAAGTCAAAATCTCAGTGAAGTCTTCTATGAATAAATTCATGCACTAGAGTACATTCTGAACATTCACCTAAATACCAAATAGCCAGTTTTAAGTTTGCAGTGATCAGAAATACTACAGATATAGTTTTTACCCTTGTCAGTTCAAGAGATGGCATAGCTACAGTTATACTGCAGCACGCAAGTAAGCTTTGTTCCCCTATTATGAAAGGCTACTGAGCCTCCTTACAACATGGTCTGTACACATGGACATCTGTTTTTAAGAAACAGAGAAAGAACAATGAAGAATGTTTGTGAAATCATGTATGCTCACCAAACAAGACTTTGTACGTGTCTATGATCTTAATTTACGATAATAATGGAAAGCATCACGCTGATCGGGATTGACTACACCCAGCACTTTAAAAAACATGTTTTCTAAAAATTCTTTGGAAGTAAAAACCAGATAGATTTGAGCCTAACTATTGCAGCAACAGGAGTTCAAAAATGAAGCATATGAGCTCCAGTGAAGAGAGGAGAAAGCAAAGCAACAGAAAGGGGGAAAGTCTCTTGCTGTGCCATAATGGACCTCCAGCTGAACTAGGTAGTCATAGCTCTGGGGGGTGAGCACTTGCTGTAAAACATTTTGCTGCAATGCATTCTGCCTATCAATTATTATTTGTAATTGAGTCACCTCCATCTCCCAATATACTCTATACTTGTTTACTTCAAAAAACTGGAATTGTTGTTTTAGGAAGCGGTTGCACAACACAGGGGCTATGGAGCAGCTTTCCAAGTACGCAGGTCTGTTGCTGGGATCAGAGAAGATAGCTTGCTAATATTTACTCCCTCTGACTGGTACTCTGATGCTCTGTTACCTTTCAAGGAACTA
The DNA here is from genome assembly GCA_013400555.1 of Jacana jacana. NCBI lineage: Eukaryota > Metazoa > Chordata > Aves > Charadriiformes > Jacanidae > Jacana > Jacana jacana. The sequence goes on along the minus strand of VZTM01009556.1, from coordinate 5,995 downwards.
TTGAGAGTTACTACCATCCCACTGACATGCGACCCTATCTTCAGATGTCCCCTATAAGATTACTTTCCATTACATCTTTGCTTTCATGTTTGCAACCCTTCTACCATCCTCCCTCTCCTGTCAGTCCATCTGTAGAAGCAGACTAGATGTTAATAAGTGAAGTAAGATCGTAACTTGCCTTTTTCTGCTTATTTTAAGTGTATGCACACAGCAACAACCATGTAAGACCTGAACCTTGCTGCAAACAACTTGCATCTGAAAAGGAAGCATCCTAACAGCTGCATCAACTCCAGACACTGAAGGTTAGGACTGTTTTGTCCTGCAGACATTTTGGACTGTTACGTAGGAGAATTGAACTTGTTCTGCGGCAACGCTCCAAATACCAAGAAAAAAATATCATTTCCTGCTAAAATTACACGGGAGGAGGAGGAGAAGACCCAACAACAACTGAGTTAAACATGAATATCCCTACCCTAACCTTTCTGTGCTTTCCATACTGAAACAGGAGAGCTTTCCTCCACAGTACATGTCAGAATCAACGATGTGTCTAAAAAAATATCACAGATGAATTTATTCCCCATCCACCCTTTCCTTTCAAGCTCTATTCCCAAAAACATTACTTCTCAACAATAATTTAACAGAAGGGATAGATATTAAATAAACAATGATTTTTTGATTTAACATCAACATACTAAGAAAATTTCTGCTAAGCTCTTGAAACAAATTACTACCATTAATAACATTTCATAGAGCTACAGTTACCATTTCTCATTTACACAGTTCAACTAAAAAAAAAAAAAAAAAAAAAGGTAGCACATGTAGCACATGCATTTTACATGCTTTTTCTGAAAGAGCTTACTGTACAGCATCCCAGTAGTTTACAGAGCAGAGCCATTCCATAATTGCTCCTTTTCCCATACAGGTCCTTTCTGTTATACTCTGCATTTTTTTGACTGGGGTCAGAAGGAGGGGAGAGTAGAGCAGAAAGAATGAGAAAAGAAAGCATCCTACAAAACTCCTGTATAGATTTGAAACATTCCCCAACCAACCAACCAACCAGCCAGCCTTCCTCTTCCCAGCCCCTTATCTCTATTGCATATATTTGTACCTAAATCCAGGATCCAGTATTTACAGCCACTCGGCTGCCCGTTGCCACAGCAGGTAGGATTTACTGAGTGGAGCGATCCCAGAGTGTCAATCTGTTTAATCCTGTTTGGCATGGTGAGGAGTCAGCTGTTCCGATACCCACAGCTTACAAACAACCTACTTGCCCGCACCCCAGAGATGTGTTACAGCTTCTCCTGAAGATGTTCACCCAGATAACGTTACAAGCAATGCCATCAGATTAAAGAAGTCGCTGTTATCTTCTCAGGCTGGTTTAGCCCCCCCCCGCCCTGTCGTCAGAGCAGCTCCTCTCTTGTAGGGATGCTCTCCTCTGACTCACTGAGCACAGTTCCAGGCTTTAAATTCACATGTGGGAATAGCCAGATGCAGCAGATTACACTCTACCGTAACTACCCTAATCGAGGCTCAAGTTGATCTTAAAACATACAGCAGAACAGCTATTTTTCCTCTCAGCCTTTAGAAAAGAAACAGTCTAGTACCTCTACAACACTTTATAGTGGAACTGGAATGAACAAACCCAATATCTAACACCTCTTTTTTTTTTTTTTTTCTTTTTTTTTTACAGTGCATAGTTACTTTTTAATGCTTTAGCTAAAGCCAGAACTACAAAAAAGATAAACATTTTCCAGTCAGCTAAACCATGCAGAGCTTGCCCTGGAGCTTCCATTTTCCTTGATAAAATCTGTGCCAAATAGATTCTGCCCTTACCTTTATCATCTCTTAAGCCTTGCTTGTGAAAAAACAAACAAACAAACAAATACAAACACAAGAAAATCCACACCTTTTGATAAATTAATTTAAGATCTTGACCTGGTTTAAATTGCTTTTCAGATCTTTTACCTCTCAGCTAGTATTCTGAAGATAAATTTCTATCTCATCAAGCTGTTTTCCTGTTCACTAAACTGAAATCTTATGTATTTTTTCTCTATGCATTCTTCATCTAGCATGTCACGCATTTGTCCATAAATATTCATTTGGGGTGTTCTTTTAGCTAAACACTTTGCAAACCTAGGAAATATGTTTGGTTTCTTCCTCTGAACATCTCATCATCTAATTTTATAGGACGTACAAAAAGCTACATTTACAGGATAGGTAAGCAGCTATGAAGCCAAAGCAAGGATTAAATTTCTGTAAAAACAGATATGAAATGCTTTCATCATATTGTCATGAAAAAGGACCCCTAAAATGAGATTGAACAAACAATGCTGTAAAATACAAAAGCATGTATGGAGAAAGAAAATAAAGCCACAAGGGAGCTGCCAATGATAATAGTACAAACAAATGCATGCTATGAAAGGATTAACAGGAATTTTATGTGGGGTAATAGCATATAGGATCCCAGAGTCAAAGACGCCTTATCATCAGCATTTAAGTTGGGTACACACACATTAACCTCTTTGTACTATTAAAGAGCTGTGCTCACCCTCCACCTGAGACTGAAGTTTTGCTTTCTTCATGTTTCTAAGGAAAGCCACCCTCAATTCTGAATTAGTTTCTCCTTCATAGCCTCCTACACTGAAACCATTAATTCTGATTCCTGAACATTTTTCTTCTGACCCCAGACGACTTTCAAATGACACTGAATTTCTAAGTGGGGAGGGAAAAAAGCAGCAGCAGAAAAAAAACCCTGTTTCTTCAGGATAAGCGATCTTTATAGTTTGCCACCTAGGGTGAGACTTCCACTAAGACTAGTTTATTCTTCATGAAACTGTAGAACATCTGAAAATTATTCTACTTTCTAGTTGAGTAAGAAAAAAAATAAATTAAACAATCCCTTTCCTCTACTACCCAACAGTTCCCACGGATGTCAAGCATACTAAAGAATATCCAGCCATTCTTATTGCAATTATACTCCCACATCTTTAACGCTTAGAAAAAGTTAGTGATGTTACCAATATAGTTTGAAATAGTGACTTCCATATATAAGAAAGCTTCTGACTAAAACATAGCAAAATTTATACTGTGATTAGGTTGGATTTGTTTTGCTTTCTAAACTGCATGTAGACTGACCGTATAACACCGATAATATAGGCAAGGAAGATATTTTAAATGCTCCGAGAACCACAGCATTTGCAGCATGCTATCGCAGGACCATCTTCTGTTCCTGCTCAGTGAAACACCATTATCTTCAGATTTTGCTTTGGACCTCTCTCTCAGTGGACAAATCTCACAAGTAAATCAAGGTGTTGAGGGAGAATGACAATGAGAAACACTACAGGAAGCCTATTTCACAGGTTACACAGTTAAGAAAAAAGGATTACAGATACACAGTTGCCTTTGGTGTATCCAATAGCTGTAAAAAGCTATGGCTCCACAGGCAGCACTGGAGAGGAGACAGTGGACTCCACGTGAACATGCTGAGAGTGACTGTGAGTATTAGGTAAGAATTTGATTCAAAACCACCTCAATGCATATGCAATAGCTACAACCTTCTTATGGTCCGAGACTGAAAGTTCAGACCTGTAACTTCTATGGAAGTACAAGCAAAAGCAAAATGACCTCTACATCACAAACTTAACATTTCTTAATTCAACACGCAGGGGCCATTATTTTTTAACACTATCATGTTAGATTAGACTTAAACACCTGAAGATGTATCACAGTTCTTAATTTCCATCTGAGAGAGTTACCTGTATTGATACACACCATTTTAAGCCCAAACAAGCAGCCTACTAATGCCTTTCTATGGTTTGTTTCAGGCTCAACCACAAAGCTCTCTTTGTCCTTTAACTCTGTCAGGTTTTCTGTACTCCAGAGCCTTAGCTCCCCTGTCTGCTAGACAGCTCTTCCTGCAGCTGCTTGCATCAGCAATTTTTGGTAAGAACACATCCTCAATAATAATGAACCAAGCAGGTAACCTTAATTCTGCAAGCAAGAATACATCTATGTGGGGAACACCTAGAGGCAAAACCATGGCTGGGTACAGAGCACGAGGTCAGTGTAGAAGAGTCTGGATCGCACACCATGTTGCACAGTAGCACTGACCTGCATCCCCTTTCTCCCACTGCTTAAATATTTGTAGACCCCAGCCCAATGGGACAACAAACTTCGATCGAACTAGCAAAGAAACAAAAAGCTCATATACTGACCCATGCTATTTGACAGCAATTAAACCAGTAATTTTTAAAGTAAAAATTACCTGTTTCTTTTTTCACCTTCCCTAAATAAAGCAGGCATGAGTTTTCCTGGCTACACATTTTATATAATTTCATTTTTAAAAGTAGACAGTTATCAGCTTCATTTCTGAAAGCAAAGCACTGATGAAAGACCCTTCAGATTCCCAGCAATTTAAGACATTTCTCAGTTACTTAAGCCCGTGACAAAATAAATGCCCAGGTGAATGTTTCATCAATGGCTACTTCATGAAGAGTTTAAAGTTCCAGGAAAAAGAGCCCTCTTACTTTTAAGAGAGTATTATGTATGAAGGACTACATCCCAATGAATAAACAAAGAAACTAAACAAACCTTCAATTAGCAGAGCACTGTATTTCCTCAGTAAATAAAGCAGCACACACTTGTGTGATACATGTAAATGAAGCATCACATGCCCATATCTGTTACTGCAGAGAAGGAATCGGGATCAACTTTCTGCAATTAGTCTTGAGGCTCACTGATGGACAATGTCAGGCTGCTAAAACCATTTTAAGGTATTAACATTTTGCCAGCTCACCCTGGCACAAAAGTAAAGCTCATCAATCAGTCTCTGCCACTGACAGTCAACAAATCAGCTTGCTACAGCTTCTCACAAGTCCCAGCTCCTGTTTGCCACTGCATTAACCTCCCTATGGAAGTGCTACCGCATCTGAGGGTACAATTACTAGTCTTGTACCTAGGAATGGAAACATTCAACCCTTCATTCATTTAGGAGGAAAACTAGAGAGAAACTGACTGCATTTTTCATATTGCAAGACATTTGCATGGTAATGGAAATAACAACTTAACTTATATCAAAACAAGGATAAACAGCATTCCAGCCTAATCTTTGTACGGCCCCATTACATTTTACAGAAGCAGAGCAAGAAAGGGAAGCTAATAAAATACAACAATTTCATTTGTAAACACCTATTCTGAGGTCTATATTTCAGGCTCTATTTGCCACAGAGCCTGAAAAAGAATCTGAAAAGCCAAGTCTGTCTCCTTAATGCATACCTTCTATGATAAAAAGAAAAAAAGTTTCAAAGATTATAGCATGAAAAAAACCAGCTTCAAAATTCAATGTTGTTCTTGGGCAAAACTAAATGTGTCGTCTTCTCTGGAATCTTCCCTCTCATATTCCAGACATTCCATTTCCAAAGCAATTAATTTATTTTAAAATCAGTACTGCAAAGTTATTTTAAAAATTCTTGTTCATCTTAAGAGTGGACAAGCGTATACAAGACAGTTGAAATTAATAGAAGAGTGAATTCTTTATTTCAGCCCTGCCAGCATCAAAACATCACACTTTTAGAACCATTTTTGAAGTTATCTACGAGACAAATGCTTCCATCATTTAGAAGTGCAGTTCTTACAAATTTGAGCCCCATTTCTCCATGTGGGACACAAAAGATTCAGACTTTTTGAAAACTGTGCAGAACCAAAGACCACCCGGACCTAGGAACCAAACTGAGACATAAATCCTTAAG
>VZTM01009543.1:1462-41128 GCA_013400555.1 Jacana jacana | reverse complement strand
CAAATTGCACAATATCATGGCCTATAACATTTTGTTCCCACTTTTATGTTTAGAAGAAGCCTTGATATTTTTTTCCCCATGCAACAGTCTTCAAAAAGGAATGGGAAGGACAAGGATTGGCTCTAAACAAAACTTGAAAAATGCAAAAGTTATATTCAAAACTCAAGCTGGTTCTGAAAATTTAACCCAATAAAAATCCTTCAGGACTGATTTCATAATTTCCTTCTCTTGAAAAGAGACACNTGTCATAATTTCCTTCTCTGGAAAAGAGACACGGGGCAGCAGAAGTCCCACTGTTCTCTGATGCTGAGTTGCTTGCAAATGCTTCCACCAGCCATACAGTATCCTTCTGCACTACTGTCGGTCAGCGCTGCTCAGAAAACTAGGGAAGAAATTGAAAAAAGGACAATAATAGAAATTTGCACTGAAAAATACTTTCACCAGTTTCTCCCTTCCCCCCTTAAGTTTATTGGTTTGAAAACTTAAAGATCCTTATACTATAAAAATACTATTACTGGAGCTAATAAACCAGATTCTCAGATTCTAGAAATTAATCTAGTTACAATGACATGCAAAACCTAAATCCAAAAATGAATTGATCACTCCAGACTCTGTATGCTCCCTTATTCCACTTAACCCTCACAGGACATATAAAAAATAAAACAAACAAACAAACAAGAAAAAAACCCACAAAACATACCCCTCAAACAAAACCAACTTTACAAAAGAGTCAGAGAATTGGCCTTTTCATTACAAATATATTAGCAAGAAAGAGACTGTGCATGAGATATGGTGGTGCTCCTAAAAATCAGAAATTACACAGAAGTATTCTTCAGTATTTGGCTGGGATTCAGAAATGGCATAACTCTAGTTATTCCTGGTTTCCAATTTTGTTCCTGTGTCATTCATCCTTTTTCTAACTTCAGTGTTAAATCCCTTCTTTTGGGTGAAAAGTGTAGATCTGTACTTATGTATAAAGTAAGACTTGATATTACATGTCTTTTCCCAATATTTATAAAATTCTGGAAGCTGTTTCTAGTAGAAAATGAGAGTGTTATAAAAGCAAATATTTTTTTTACAAAATCTTACCATATAAGTGTGTACAAATATAACATCCAACAGGGTGTAGTAATGCAACATTTCTGTGAACTTGTCAAACGTTTTTTCCCAGTTAGAACAAAATCAGATTTCAAAATGTAATTCCAAACAGAAATCCATATTTTAAGCAAGATCTAGTCCCTACCAGCTGCCTGTGTATTTTTGAACAGTATCTCTGAGCAGACATCCAATAAAGCCCCAAAACCTCAGACGGAGAACAAGGGAATTTGGAGAGGATGAAAGGCAAGAGCATAATTTAGTAAACTAAGTTCAAAGCTTCTCAGAGCTTTGGCAGCAGTGCTATTAATTCTTATCATCTTGGGCCTTTCTGAAAGACCCTTTCTGGAAGTGTGTGAGTAGGCAAAGACCCAGGCTTCCACTTATAAGAAGAATAACTTTGAAACTTTCATAATGGTGAAAGAAAATTGACAATACCAAACCTTCAAAGTTGAAAGATAAAAAGGAAAACAAAAATAACCATAATTTATATTATTATTGTTATTATTATTAGTAAAAAAATATAATTTTTTAATACCATGGTGAGGGATATGGAAAATTACTTTGATTGTGACCTTTGTTGACACTAGAGTAACTTAAAACCCACCTTGGTTCTGTCTGCTATGAAGATGAACCTCGGAGGGGGAGCAGCACAAAGTCTGTCTTAAGAACAAGTAATAAGAAAGGCCCAAGGTTGTGAAGTCACCCACTAAAACCAGTGCTGGGGTGTCAAAGGTTAGTGCCTCCAAACTTCTGAGTAACTCAGACTGTGTTTGACCAGAAAACGTGTCCTGCGAGTAAGGTTACAGGAGAAACTATCTCTAAGCAGTAGCATTTCTGCTTGACTGAGAAGCACGTTGCTCATGAGGGACATTCATGGCTAGCAGGAGCCTGAAATTTTGCAAGGCTCCTCAAACACCTTCCTATCTCAGCCCTGCATCTTTCCAAAGGAAGGTGCCTCATCAGAAAAGGTTGCTTGTAATGATGGATCTACATTACAAGTTAGAGCCATTTACAAAGCGAATTTTCAAGGAAATGGTAAAATTTAAAATATGCTTGCTGCTTTTATTTCTTCTTCTTCCTTTTTTTTTTTTTTAATTTAATTAATTTTTAAATGCTGTCTTTTGTTGTTGATAAAATCTTAATTCAGCCAAATGGAGAGCCAATGCTATCTTGTATGTCTAGACCTGCTCTATATACCTAGTATACTGATATTTTTTATAGTGTAACCCTGCTCCCTTTGTATCAAATATCAGAACCCTTAGTAAATGGCTATCTTGACAGTACAGAAGTATTAAAATGTAATGGGAAGCATGTGAGAGCAAAGCCAGGCACCTATGCAGAGCAGTTAATGTTGTTTTATAATCAGATCTCTGGCAGCTTGTGCCAGAATGCTGCATCTCATCCCCTAGATTACTTTTCACAATTGCTGCCTGCAATATGGGGAATTTTAAAATGGATACACCTAATTTATTTTCCTGTTTTCTCTGTGTAAAACAGACATATCACAAGCAAGTTATACTCAAACACAGCCACCTCTGTAGGCTCTTTTCCAAGTCATGGCTAACTAGCGTGAACGCTAAACCAGGTGTATCCCAGGTAGTGGAGCGTGGTAGGAACATTCTCTGCATCTGCCCAGTCATGACCAGACTTGCAAATCCCTTCTCTTAAGCAGCGTGTGGTGTTGGTTGTGATGTGTGCTCCTTCAGCTTGGCACTGTACTGCAAAGGCTGCAGTTTGCTTCCATGCTTGTACAACAATTGCTTCCATGTTTTGCACAGGCGCTCGTGGCTGCCCGTGCTAGTCCAAGGTCGCTGCAGAGAGCAATCATAGAATCATGGAATGGTTAGAGAGGAAGGGACCGTATAAGATCACCTCCCCATCCCCATCTCAGTGCACAGAACGCAAGTGCACACTCTAAAATGCGCATCTCCAAGAGAAGCACTGGAGTCCAGTCTGAGTAGTCACACCATTGAATTTCGTAGGTAACCTCTTTTGTCACTTTTGGCATCTGGCAACTTTTTCGTTTTGCATGGATCAATAGTACATTTCTATACCTTAGCAACATTCTCACTTGTGTTAGTATATCATAAATGTCATTTTCATATTTTGGAAGCTTTTTCTTGTGGCTAGCAAATTATCATTGACATTTTGATAATTTTGAAAAGTTTAAATTGTGGAAAAAGTAGGTCAAATTTCTTTTCTCACTTAAATTAAGTGATTTATCTATACCTTAAATAAGAGCATTGCTTTTAAAGCAGCATAAACCAAAAGTTATTATTAGATGTGAAATGTGAAAGTATATTAGCCATGCCTGGACTACTGAAGAAACAAGTAATAGTAACACTGTTACCTCACACCTACAAACTGCATTATGGGTGGAAAGATTTCACAGCTTTTCCTCTTAAGGGTCTCTGTATTAGGCATTTTTCATTTTGACAATTTTCCTTTTGTTTCTTTTGAATGTATTTCAAGAAATTATTTGTCCCTGGTTAGTTTGGGGAAAAAGTACCGTTATTATTTGCAAGAAGATTAGTTCAGGTTTTCATTAAAATTTAAGCACCATAGAGTGAAGACTCCCTCAGTTCTTTCCCCCCAACCCAGTTGTGCCACCGCTTCTCTGCGGTCAGGTCATTAGAGGAGGTCTGGAGTGGGTGATGGGGCTGCAGTGTCGACAACACGCTGAAAACTTGGCTCTGTTTTTCACTGAAATAAGTGGCAATAGCATTACAGCTTTCTCATCACCGAGTTGACAAGCTGGCTGATGAAATAACATGCTGTGGTTCTCCAAGAACTGCCTTCAAATCAACCGCTGTGAGGCAAGGGACAGCCCTTTTAGTACAAGCATCCAGAACAGTGGTTTGGACTGGTGTCGGCAGCAATTACCGAGATGGTCTTTCTGCCCTTGTCAAGTTATTTTGCAGCCTGTGGATCTTTGTGTCTGCCTTTGTCCCCAGTTCCCAGGAGCAGACAGGTCTTGTTATCATCTGGGGGAAACCTAAAAGTCAAGTTTTTCTCTCTCCTGTGCCATTTGTTTGTTATCTGTGCTATAAATGTCTCTGGTCAGTTTACCTTGGCAGGTGGGGAACCACATTTAGCTACCCTATTTAAATACCAAAATAAATTATTGAACTCATTTGGCAACAATTACAGTTTCAACTGTTGACCAGACAGACTTCTATTCAAGCATCTTTTGGTGAATCACACCACCACAAAGAGCTGTGAGGATGACTTAGAGCAAGCAACAATATTCTGAGACATCCAAAAGAGGTAGGGAGCATGATTTTGCAGTCATCTTACTTATCTCTGTGAAAACAGAGAAAGTGACAATCAAGAACTAATTGTTTGTCAACTTTGACGATCCATGATACAAACCAAATCCTGCTTGTCTTTCTGGAGTAGTTGATTTGAAACTGACAGTGATATTTAACCGTGTCCAGTAAGCAGGATCTATTACTTTGTCATATAGGTTGAGAACAGCTGACAGAAATCTGTGAAATAGTTGGCACACAACTGAAATACATCAGATTATTATCCCAGCTGAGCTCTTCCTAAAATAATTGCCAAATTAATTTAAACGTGCCAATATCAGTCCTATCACAGACAGTTCTTAAAAAAAATTCCCTTTCTTATATTCCTCAATTTTAAGCCTGTTTATTGTGAGGTGATCCTTTACAGGAACAGAGCAAGACAAAGTTCCTGCACTGGAGGTTTTACAGACAGAAAACTATTTTCTGGACAGTAGAAAAATGAGCAAAAGGATAAATGTATCCTTTAAAAAAACCTGAACAAACCACAGAACAACCACCAAACACAGAAGTTACTTCTCATCTCTAGTTTTAGAGATTTTTTTAATGGCAGTGTTTTCAGAGAACCTCTAAGTGCTTTAGAATAAGAAGAAATTATTTTTTAACAACTTTCTAAAGAAGAAGAAATAGACTATCTGTGTATTTGTGTGGGTAGAGATGAAAAATTAGTATTTTTACTGAGCAAAAATGGAAATAAACATTTCTTTCAAATAATGAAAAAAAAAATTTAGATGTTTCAGCCAAAACATTTCTTCTTCCTCCTGCACAAGATAATATAACATATGTCTATGACTGATTTTTTAAAATTTCTGCAAAATAGATACCTAGAATGTGTCTTCAGTCCCCACACTTATGCAACTAAAACAGACTATATCTTTCACAGTGCCAAGGGGCTTTCCTTGAGATTTCTCATGGAAAAGAGACCAAAAAACGTCTAAAGCATAATCAGATTGTAATATATAGGTCAGCTGTATTTCAAGTATCTGTTGGCTTACCTTATGGCCTCTGAAACGAAAAATAGATGGGAGAAAGAGCATAGCTTGTACCAGAGAAGTATATAACAAATGGAGTAGCAGCCAAACCTGTGAAGAGAATTTTGCATTGCAAAGAGTACTCTGGGGACTGGTTTTGCACAGCTGCTCTGATTCAGTGTTTGCTTCATGTTACCTTGTTTATTATTTACCTATGTAAAAGATGAAGAACATCACAAATAACTTCCTAGAACCTTACCTGATGCCATTTGGGTACCACATATGTTCCTGTAACCATCCTCATGCTCCACCCTAGGGATGGGTGAGAGCCGGTATAGCACATGGTAATGGCACCATCATCCATACATGAGACAGACATACTGGCAATCATCAATGAAAGAGAGGCACAAATGAACTGTAATACAAAGCTTTGGGTCTAGTCTCACCTTGTCAACTAAATAGAAAAAAAGACATGTGCAGCTCTTTGTTGATCAGATTTGCACCCAGTTTCTCATTGTACACTTTCTTCAATAAAAGAATTCAAATACTGTGTTAAAAAGAAACCATAGAGCTACATTCATCATAAATGCTTGTAACATTTTTTGGACTTTCCAAATCCTGACACAGTATTTTAAATATAAATATGACCTGTCAGTCATAACAACTCACATCAGCAGTGAAATTCCAATTAACTATTTGATTATATGAAAAGCGATAAAATCAAATCTGGAATTCATGAATAAGTGAACTGTGATGAAATTATGTTGAGCTGATGTATAGCAACTGTCACCTTAAATATAGCCCTAAGACTTTTCAACATACAGAAGTTTCTTCTTGGAAAGAACAAAAATTCGGATTCAAAAGCCATCTAACTCTCTGCTGGTGACTTGCCAATGGTGAAATTGTTTTCTAAATCTGCTTGGATTTAACAGATTCATCTAATCTTTTTGAATAAAATTTGCTTTAAATTTCTGCCTTATATGCGTCAAGAACTGCTTAGGCATCTAAACAAGCTGCTGACCCTATCTTTATGGTCTTTTAGTGAGAAGTGCTCATTAGTTTATTAAACATGTCTCAGCATGTAGGAAGGTTTGATTCTTCTGCTGCCTGAGTCTTGAGCAACCAAACCAAATCTACAGCTGGTGGGAACTGATGTACACACTGAGATATTCAGTCAGACCTTCAGTCATGCTTTCTTGAGGGGTTTGACCCATTAGATTGGTAATGCCATTCATGATTCCTTCCATGAGCCCAAGCTCCCTTCCCAGGCACAGGTTTTCCTAGGACACCCAGGTAAAAGCCCCATTTTCAAAGAGCTCCTTTAATTTCTGTTAGGAACTTAATGAGACCAAGTTTCACAGTGGACCTTCAGGACTATGTTAGCAGCTCATGAATCACAAGTGAGAGGATAACTCCTTGTCCTGATTTGAGGTCAAAAACACGACAGTCCTTTCATATGAATATGTACCACTAAACATTTTGAAATATGGGAATTCTATTAATGCTGAGTTAATGAGAACCTAAGTTTTCATTACCGCATCGTGAAAATACGAATGTGAAGTATGAGAACTGCTTGCTGGAGATGTGGGACAAAGCTACTAGTATAGGCTTTGTCATTGCCTCTCATTCTAGAGCTCTGAGTTTCCTGACATATTGTCAGTTCCATCAACAATACACCAAAATTAGCATCACAGCAATTTTTTGTAATGTGGAGGAAACCTACCAAAAATAGATGGCAATTCCCTTCCTTTCTATGCAGCAAAGCATTCAAAATCAGGACCTGGTTACTTTACATTACATGTTCTAACATTATGTATGGAAATATTTCTGCTTTTACTCAGGCCTCCTTTTCAAAAAATTGAGATAATATGCAGGGTTTTGTTCCTTTGCCTTGCTTGTGATGGAAGGAAATTTATGCTCCAGTCCAGGATCCAAACTGGAATTTCTAATAGAAATCATAGAATAGTTAGAAATGGAAGGGATCTTAAAGATCATGAAGTTCCAAGCCTCCTGCCATGGGCAGGAACACCTCCCACTAGAGCAGGTTGCTCAAAACCCCATCCAGCCTGGTCTTTAACACCTCCAGGGATGGGGCATCCACAACTTCCCTGGGCAACCTGTTCCAGTGTCTCACTACCCTCACAGTAAAGAATTTCTTTCTAGTATCTTATCTAAATCTCTCCTCTTCCAATTTAAAACCATTACCCCTTGTCCTACCCCTACACTCTCTGATAGAGTCCCTCTCCAGCTCTCCTGTAGAGATCCCTAAATATATCCCTAAACAAATATATACCTAAATCTCTTAAAAGTCTTCTCTGAGTAGGATTGTTCTGCTGTGCTTGCAGTGTAAACATTTCAGCATTTTGCTAATGCATTATAGCCAGAACTTGAACCTAAATAATATCCCTTCATTTTCACAGCTGAATTTAGTGCAAATAGTAAAATTGTACAAATGATGAAAAGCAATTAAGGCTATTATCTTAATAACATGTACACACATGAATGGTTCCATCAAACACAAAGGAGCTAATTTACTGCATGAATGTCTTAGCTACTTAACATGCTTTCAGTGTTAATAACTTAAGATGGAATATTTTAAATAAATGTTTTAGGCTTTGCACAGTGTTTTTGACAGCACTCACAATGGCACAGTGCTGCCCTTTCCTCTGACCTTGTTACAGTGAGCTCTGTGTGAGTAGATTAACGTACAGAAGCTTATTGGAACTGCAAGGAGCAACCACCTAAATTGCAAGGAATGGGGAAAGCTGCACTACCCGTGCATAATAAAAAAGATGCAGGATATCCATGCAGGATAAAATAGACCTACAAAGCCAAGTGAATATGAAGGAGCTGTTAAATGGCTGCCTTTTCACTTAGAACTTGTTAAAAAAAGTGGAGGGGAGTGCCATTTGGGGAGCATATGATCCCTTTTTTCCTAAATGCTCACCTCCTGTCATAGTATTTATCTTTCTTTGAAAGAAGAGAGGAAAGAAAACAGTTAAGATGCCTGCTGAGTGAGTGTTCATTGTGCACTGCAGTTGCACATTATGCTAACAAGCCTCAAAGGACGTAAGAAAACACTTCTTTAAAACAGCTGATTGTATATTTCAGTGTAAGAAAACAGATAGAAGCCTCAAGGTTTTATTGCTAACATTTTCAGTCCTGCAAACAAAAAATCAATTAAAGAGGGCTCCTAAATAGCAAAGAGCAGTTCCTCATATTTTGCTGGATGCTCAGATTCTTACTAGGAATCAATTTGAAGCATTCTCATACTAAGAAAATATTGTCTTTTTCAGTAAGACAGACTACCTATGGTCAGAGTACATGTAAAAACCCTAAGAAGTATTGTTTTCCTTTTTTTCTTTTTTTTTCCTGAGTGGCAGAGTAAAAATCTGAGGAAACAAGAATCTTTTCTCTTCATAGGATTATTTTTTTCTTCTTTCACTCTGCTTACTTCATACTCCCTGCTTAGTCTACCATGCGTAGGAGACAACCATGGTTCCTCCTCAATTATTTCTCACCATTTGCTTTTATAAGGGAACCCGATTTTCAGCACATAGAATGGATCATCTTTAACATTTATGCTGGGGAACTTGGGCAGCAGCTGTTCCATAAATGCTACAGCGTCTTTATTTCTATGATTCTATGATTTCTATCCTTATGAGAATGCCTTCTGATTCTGACATGCCTGATATAAACCAGGAGTCTCTGGGGCATAAGAGAAAAAGTCTAGCTCAGATGTTCTCCCTGCAAAAGTGCTCAAAGGAAAGGCTCTAAGGTGGATACTTCAGAGCAGAGAAAAGTTTCTGGAGGAAGACGCATGCATCTCAGGATTTCCAACATCAGGGACTTTTTTTACATCGATCTTTCTCTGACTCAACTTGATTTGCAAGCCATCTCCAGACCAGACCACAGAAACTATGGCAAGAGTTTAGTACTGAGTTGAGATGACTGGTCTTGCAAAATTCAAAATCACCTTTTGCACAATGAAAGACACAATAAAAGGTAAAATGAAGGATGGGGGTTTCTACACAACCTTATTTTATTGATACTGACACCTAGGTGAATTTTAAAAGTCTTTTTTTTTGTCAACTAAGATTGCAATCTCAGGGCCTAGAAAACCTTTTTATCATTGCATTTTGAAGAGCAATGTTGTAAACCTCTTTGTAGAAATGAAATTGTGTCTCTAATATTGCAGAGCAAAGCTGATGTGCAGAAATAGGCTCCACAACTTGGAAAGTTGTAAAGTAGGTCTGTTTATTCAGCACTGGGCAGCATGGGGGGTTGCCCCACCACAAACGTGCACACCCAGTGTGACAACTCGCCTTGCATTTATACAGCAGAACGTTACATATTCATTAGATTTCTCAATCTGCCTATACATATGCATAACCTGTCCCCACTTTGTATTAAAATTAGACTTCTCCCAACTGCGCTCGTGCAGTGTCTCCTGGTAGTGGTCACCAAGGGTCATGAAGATGAAGGCCGTATGCTGGGACAGGCCCAGCTCTTGGTTGGTCTCTTTCCCAACCACGATGGCGGGTGCAGCCGTATCCTCCTTATCAAGCATACCTCCCTGTCTGCTCTCAGGGCTGTAGAGTCAGTTCTGCATCCTAGGATGTTCTCCTTGTTCCCCATTATCTCAGGGCCACGGCTCATCTCGACCTTCAGTTGCTTTTTTAGTTTAGCTTAAGCGGCGGCCTCTAACAGCTGCATACTCTTACCCAAATAATTATTTCTAAAAGCTTATATACTTTCTTATAAGGCAAAAATGTTATTTTAATTTCTATCCCCCTTTCAAAGCTACTGAAACTTCACAGGGTCTTTTGGTGAGTGTTTGCTGAGTTTATACATTTGATTATTACTTATTTTTCCATTGCTGTAAAAATTAGATTGAAGTTCCTGCTAAGATTCAGACAAAGTCCAATAATACTGTCAGTCGTGTAGTAGTAATATAAGGAGTATGTTGAAAAATGGAAGTAGACTGTCTTCAGTCAAGAAGAAAATTCCATAGGAAAAGTTTTAGACCCTAGCAAAGATATAAGGAAATGAATTTATTCTATCTCTCTGTATAATTACAGATAGGTAGAGATGAAGACTTAAAATATCGATCTAGATAAAAATAGTGATATTTTTAACAGCCAAATGAGAAATTTCTTTTGCTCCACAGCAAAACAGATACTGAAACAAAACCATCATTTTGTGAGATGGGGCAGAAACCAGCAGGAATTTAGGAATCTTAAAATGAGATTTCTAATCAGGAAAGGTAAGATGGGAAAGAAATGTAATTCCCACTGTCTAAAAAAAAATCTAGACCACCTATTTTCAAGCTATTTGTCCCTACCAGGTCTCTTTTCATGTCACATATATCTCAAACTAAGCCAAAGCAGGTACAAAGGGAGCTATTGCATTAATGACTTTGTATTTCACTGCAGGGAGGGGTAAGAAAATAAAAAGAAATCTTATTAATTATTCAAACTTTTTCTATATGTAAAAGCAAATTGAATGGAAATTCTGCACGCAGTAAAGTCAAAGTCCATTCAACATAGAAAGGAAATTTGGGATGGCGCTTACTCACATTAGCTAAGGCAATGTGCTTATACTGGGCAAAATACTGTACTCCTCAAAGAGTTCAGCTGGCACAACCATTGATTTGAAGGTAGAATATTGACACTCAAACCCATGCCTTTTTTCATGTCCTACCAACCCATTATCTCCTGCTCATTTCCACTGGCATGGGGCACTCAGAACAGCTATCAATGTGAGTTTATCAATGAAAGAGTTAACAAGTTTTAATGACAGCCAGTATTACTGGTCATTACCAGTAATGGCATGAAAGCAAGAGGGAACAGGACTTGTGATTGCTTTTCTGGGATGAGATCACTAAGGCACTTTAATGTGATACAATGAAGTACCATTTTCACAGATACACTTCATAGTACAACTGCTCTTTAATTCTCACAAACATAACTCAGAGCTAATTAAATTAACCTTTTTCTCTACTCTTCTTTTGTGCTATTAAATAGAAAAAAAAATGTGGAAATAGAGATTTTACTGGAATTATTGAAAGCTCTGTTATCATTAAGATTTGTGGTCTCCTGAGAGAGTCCAAAGTGGTTTGACACCAATAGAGGTGTACAGGTCAAATGCAGCCATTTCAAGGAAAATGATCACACAAAACTCAGGAAAGTTTTAGAAAAGAGTGAAGGAAACCTATTCTGATTTGACAGTAGAAGGATCAAGAAGTTTTGAACAAAGTAATTTTCCTCTTAACTAAGAGGGTTTCAGTAATGAAACTAGTGCAGTTGTAAGCAGTAGAAAAAAGCTGGGGCTGTGGTGCTGAAACTGGAACCCATGTGAGAGCTTATCAGCTATGGACTTTTGTTACCATCTGTGTGTTGTTAGATACTATTATTAATAGTAGTATTTAACATTTCTTTATATACCACTGTCAAGATGCTATCTCAGAAGTTATTATTGTAGCATTCTGTAGGAAGCATAAAGAAATCTGATGAATAACTGATATGAAAAATATTTCAAGTCCGAGGTTTTGTACCAAGACTTAATGAATGACCGAGGTGTTTTACGGAATTCTGAACTGAATAGCAGAATGTCTGGAACTATTCACTGGGTCATGAAGCATTACTGAGATTATCTTAATTATTGTTCTCTGGTGAATTTATTTTTAATTCAGTATATGGATTTTATGTCACTGGCATGGCATGCAGCCCTGTAGATATAATGCATATTACTGTTTTTGATATTGTTGTATACAATTAATAGTATATTAATTGTATAGATAATATACAATATAAGAAAATACTAAGAAAACCTCCAAATGACAACTTTTAAATTACTCAGATTTTACTGCTTCAAAAATCCAACATCCTCTTCATCCCTGTGATTTTATTGCAGGCAAAGTAACACGGTGCATTTGTGCCACTATAAAGGTTCAGTGAGAAAAGGCACTGTAAAATTTGCTGCAAAATATCTAAGAACATTAAGCATAGGCTGATAGCTATTCTGAAGTAAGTCTGCAGTAAAATCCTTAGTGCTTCTACTCTGCAAGTTTGTATAGAAGTGTTGCTGACACATTAATTATCCTGTGATAAAACTAAAAGCAAGTTCCCCGCAATCTCTTTCCACTGAAAAGTGTAGATTCATGTCTGAGAGTCATATCATTGTAAGCTATCAACTGTATATATTTTAGCATTTGATTCTACTGTGATTTGATGCCAAAAAAAAGCCCCTGTCAGCTTAATGTCTGTGAGACAGACCTGTTAGTGGCTGCATTTTTCTTTTCTACTTGAATTTCTGTACTTTCACTGTAGACACTCGTCCCTTAAAGATGGTTTGGAAGAACTGAATGTCAATGCAAAATTTAAAGTTGATCAATGTCTCCCATTTCATTTAAGAAAGAGAATGTGAATATGGCTCCCAGCTGAGTACAGAGAATGACTTACTCTAGTTTCTACTGGAGTAAGAAATTAAAATGTTCTAAACCCAAGTTTTCATACCTGCTTTCAATTTATAAGCCAGTACAAATACATTTGACTTCTTTTCCTGCACTAGTACTTTTAGAAAGAGCATTCTCTTGATGAAATGTGCACAGCTGGCTTATGTGGAGAAAGCAGGATTTTTCAGTACAGCTATAGCAGAAAAAGTTATTGCTCTGTGTGCATAAGTTAACAGCTTTGATTCAAATTAGGATGTCAAACAGGGCTTCACACCATCTGCTTAGTGATATGGCTTTGGAAGCTAAGGCTTAGTTAGTTTGAGACAATGACAATAGTTCTCCAAAAAATCAGAAATTTTAGAAAATGTGACTTGTCCTTGGTTATACATTAGTTAATGTATGTAATAATTGCTCTACTTACTACTAAACCATCTTCATTTAGAATCCTCGGGTCAGCACTTTCATAAACATACTAGTAACCAGTGACAACAAGCTCAAGTGCCTTGTTTTCAAAAAGCTAGCAGGATGAGGTGGTGGCAGTAGCAGTGCTTAGCATGTGGGTTGGTCAAAGATCAGTCACTGTGAACAGTTTTCCAGAGAACTGATACTGAGCTCTGTGTAACTTGTCAATAGCAGTTGAGAAACTCATAATGATGGAAGGATTAAGGGATATATAAAGCTTCCATCTTTCATTGTGATCATATCCATGTGTTGCAAGATTGTTTGCAATGTCTTACACAGTAGTGCTCACCTACTCTTGTGGAATAGAGATACCCTTTTGTGTTCTAGGGGAGATCAGGATCCACCTGACAGCCATTCTGAAGGTCTGGTTTGACATACAAGTCTCACTAGGACATGGGAATATCCCTTCTCCACAGGAATAAATTCCTTAAGCCATGTTTGGGAATGAATCCCATCCTGGTGTCTTAGACTTATTCCAAAATATGTTAAACTACTTTCATCTGTAACATACCGTCTAATGTAATTGGCTCCATTGCTAGAACTCAATCTACTGGTGATTTTCTTTCACTCCCCAGGATGCTGCTCATCAGCCCTACCCTCTTATCTGCTGTTTGAAAACAGCTGTGAAGGTACAGAGGTTCAAAGCAGAGCCTCCTGTCATATATATTGCTTTGAAATGCCATCATTTGGATTTTCTATCCCATTGAGAGGTGACTAGAGCTTTGTTAGGGTACTTGGTTTAGTGATTTAGCATATTTTGGGTTCTGAGTTAACATTGCTTTTTCTAACTATATTTCAGACTTCTCTTACTAGAAAACATGGGAACATTAAATTCCATTCTGCTAATTTAAGGACTGGAAACTCTGGGGAAATCTAGGGCAAAGGATGATAAAGACCTTTTGACTGCAGTGTTGGATTGGTGAGTGGTAACTCAGTGGTAAAGAAGGAAGGACTGGAAAAGTATGATAGAAAAATTTCGCATGGGGCAGAGTTTTGACTGAGGAAAAAGAAATGCATTCAGTGTAAATCCTGCAGGTTCCTGGTATGTTGCTGAGGAAAGGGCATTGTTTGCCAGAGAGCTGGGAGGAATTGCAAGATAGAAATATTTGGATAATCAGTGATCTGGATTATTAAATATGCAGAGAGGGGACTATGGAAAAGCCCTTTATTCTTTCTTATAGCTACTAAAGATCATACAATGCAAGACCTTTACTGGGATTACTGCTCTCTAGTTCAGAGCTTAATAATGTTCACTTGATAGAAGATTAGAGTGAGGACAACCTAACCTCAATCGCTTGGAAGGTGATATAGCAAATAATCTTGGAAACCATTTCAAAACATATGAAGGAAGAGAAAATGATGGGGAGTAGTCAACATGGGTTTAAAAAGGAGGAATTACACCTGAGCAATCTGACAGCCTACAATGAGATGACCACCTTGGTGAATGAAGGAAGAGCTGTGCATGTTCATCTTGATGGTAATAAAGCTTTCAACTCTCGCGTAATACCCTCCTAGACAAACTGTTTAAATATGGACTAGATAAATGGACAGTGAGGTGAACAAACAACTGGCTGAATTGCCTGTTGAAAGGTTTATGGTCAATGGTACAAAGTCCAGCTAAAGGCAAATCACTAAGTGATGTGCCCCAGAATTCAATATTGGGGCCAGTACTGCTTAATATCTTTGTCAATTACTGCGATGATGGGACAGAGTGCACCCTTAGTAAATTTTAAGTTTATGTTGACAGATGCACACTCAAATGTTACAAAACTGGTAGGAGTTATTGGCACACCAGACAGTTGTGCTGCTGTATAGAGGGACCTCAACAGGCTAGAGAAATGGGCTGTCAACTTCTGCCAAGAAGTTCAACAAAAGCAAATGCCAAATTCTACATCTGGGGAGAAATGATCCCATACATCAGTGCATGTGAGGGGCCACCCAGCTGGAGAGCAGCTCTTGAGAGTTTTGTGCCCTGATGCAATGTGCCCTGCTGGCTAGTGCCCTGGTGGCAAAGAAAGCCAGTCTCCACCTAGGCTGTTTTAGGCAGAGCATTGAGAGTACTTCAAGGGAGGTCATCTTTTTCCTCTACTTAGCCCTGGAGTACTGTTTCCAGTTCTAGGCTCCCCAGTACAAGAGAGACATAGACATACTGGACAAAGTCCACCATGTGGCCAAAAAAAGATTAAACCAAAAAAAGAGCTGCTAATATATGAGAAAAGAATGAGAGAACTGGGACTACTCAGCCTGGAAAAGAGGACCAGGTAGATCTTATCAATGTGCATAAGTATCTGCAGTGATGGAGTATAAAAGATGGAACTGGACTCCTCTGAGTGGAATCCAGTAACAGAATAGTGGGCACAAACTGCAACATGGGAGGGTCCTTCTAAATATAAGAAAATCTTTTTACTCTGGGAATTCTCAAACACTGGCACAGGTTGCCCAGAAAGATTGTGCAGTCTCCATTCTTGGAGATACTGAAAACCCAGCTGGACATGTTCCTGAGCAACCTGCTCTATCTGACTGCTTTGTGCAGAGGGATGATGGTTTCCAGAGGTGCCTTCCAATCTCAACTATTCTGTGACCACATTCTGTGTAGTGAGTGGAGCAAGGAAATGCACTGGAGTCTCCTCTCTGTCTGCCAGCGACAAATCTTTATTACAGTTTGCATTTTTAAGTTCTCAGATCCAATTTATAAATTTGGAATGTTTTTAGCTGGCTCTGAAACACATGATTTTAAATGACATGACAAGAGCCTCATGTTCCTGATGACATGTAATTGTCAAATGCTTTTTACTTAATTACAAAACATAATGTGTTAAGACAATGCACCATTACACAACAACAACCTGACTGTTGGGATAATTAAAGATGCTAAAAATGCTCAAGAATAAAATTAGTGAAGCATTCAGTGACATTTTAGATCAAACAAATTATTTGTTTTGTTCATGATAATTTTATTGTCTTTTAGAAATCGTTTTTCTGAAACAATCTGATCATAAACTTACTGTTCTTCCTGAGTTCTAAAATCTGTCATACAGAAGAAAATTATCCTTTACAAGACATAGGTATTTTAAAATCTTTTTTTATTAATCCTGGAATAATATTTCCTTATTCTACTTCCTTGTAGGTTTTCAGATTGGATATTTATTAGTTATTTAATGTGCAAACTTAAGGTTTGCTTTTGGATTTTTTGTTAATAAAACAATTCATGCTAAACATCTGTGTCATTGCTATTGTCAACACCTCACTTTCTGCTTTTCAGCATTTCAGAGAGAAGGACTGTGCTAATTAATGGCTGCTGTAGAGCACTCCCTTGTTCCTTGCTCCCATTCAGCCCACCTGCTTAGCAGATCACAAACACATGCCAAGATGAAAACATAGGCAGTGTTAGAGCTGGAGTCTTTTCTCACTTTTGTGTTGTAAGCGGAAAGGTAGCGAGAGGCAGGATAACTGATGAGTTGCTCTGGCAGCCAGGAAACTTACCCTTTTAGTAGGACTTCCATTCTGCTTCTGCCTTGGCCACTCAAGTGCTGCCTGGCACTGGGGTTGCCCCATTTCCCTGTAACTTGTAAAACTGAGATTCTGGTACACTGAGGTCAAGATCACAGGCATTACAATAAAAGTGCTAGTAAACATCAATTTACCCAAAAAACAAGTGATTTTTGAAACACTCCTTTTTCTAAAGGATGTTCCAGAAGAGAGGCACCATCTGCATTCAATTCAAATGTTCTATTTTCATTTCCAGAAACGTAAAAGTTAAAATTTCGAACCATTCCACTGGGGTTTTTTTAATTATATTTCTCTATTTCTTTCTGTCTTTTAATGCACTAGAGTGAAAAGATAGCTCTTGCTTTGTGTTTCTTCTTCCCCTTAGTTACTTTACACAACATTTCCAATTTATTTCCTTCTCATTTGCCACAACTGTTCAAAATGTTTATTTTTGTATTATGGGTGAACTCAATTTGTTATGAGGAACAACAAGGAGATTGGTGATTAACATTATGCGGGCAGCTGATAAAATCTTTTCAGGAGCGGCAGAGGTTGTTCTACATTGGAAGAAGGATGTAACTCTGGGCCTGAAATGGTGTGAAAAGGGGCTAGGCACCACAGTAAAAAGAAAGACATTCAGATTTTGATGAAGCAGGAGATGTCTAAATGCCTCTTTTAAAACAACCAAACAACCAAACAAACAAACTAATACTTTTCTGGTAGATTTAAAGTTTTATAATACTAGTGACGGAAGTGACACAAACTCAGCATTGTTCTTGATGACTCTTCTTTGTGCCACCAACTACGTGGTCACCACCTGCTCTCCTGTGTGCCTCCCAGCTCCACAGTCTCACCACCTTGCAGGACGTGATGGTTTGGTTTTCTTTCATTCTTCCCGGTCCACTGGCAAATCGTCTTTTTGGCCCCTCTGTCTTGACTGTCTCTCTTTTCTGTCAAGCAGGAACTGGAACCAACAGTCAGCTTTTTGGACTGGTTTGCCATCCAAGAGTAGGTTTTGAGCTATGTTTCCACATTTTTATCCTGTCACTGGACAGATCCCATCACTTCACAAGTCACTTGAACCTGCACCTTCTGTCAAAGACTACCACCACCATTGCCAACACTGTTCGCTTTGCTTCCTTCTCAATTGGATTTCTGAAAAGGAGCATACTTGGTATATATGGCAGAGAGGGAAGAGGCATTTGAGCTGCATTGTTTTCATAGATCTAGTTAAGAGCATGAGCACATGAACTGTCAGACCGATGTGGCACCAGCTGAGACAACCTCTGCAAAATATGGTGACTCCTTCATAAGCTGGGTCTGCTGTTGCTAAATAGTATCCTACAGCCACAAGGCAGCACGCTTGATCATAAATATGCTTGAAAGCAAGAGAAGGAATAAAGAAAGGGAAAGAAGGAACCTAAAGGGAAGTGTTGGAGTGATCTGAAATGGGGCGTGGAATAAAGAAATTTTCAAAAAAGCACTGAATGAGTCAGAAAACATCACGGATTTTAATACTACACATTTTAATGGTATTATTAAGTGAAACCAGGAGGGAGTGTGCTGAGAGACTGTGCCATTGCACGGGCCAGCTAACTTCTGTTCAGTCTTTCTGTTTCCAATTTGCCTGGTTTTCTAGTGATCTAATTCATTCCTCAAAAATTACATATAGTTTTGTCATAGCAATTCCTATACTGTGGGCTGAATGAGAGCAGCCTTTGATTTGAAAATGTAAAAGCAATAGTATAGTATTAATCAGACAGATAAATGGTTTTTGAATGTTTCTTCCCCATGCTTTATTAAGTCTTAAATTTACTCTTACTGTAGCCTGTAGTTTAATGATTTTCACTTTAAGTTCTGCATTTTTTTCCCCATACATATCTCCCATGTGTCTTCTTTTTGAATTGTCAGTAGAATCTTTTAGAGAAAAACAGAGAAGAGGGACAAATAAAGCTGAGGCAACTTGAAATGCGAACATATAGAAGCAACTTTCCTGAAAACTGTCTCCTGATTATTAAGGAGGAGGCTAACGTTGCTTCAACATTCAACATTAAAATCAGTTCTCCAATGGCATTTGCCTTAAGAGAAATAAAGGCCAAATAATCATTTTAGTAGTTATTTTATTTACTAAACTGCTCCTAAAAATATTTTAAGAGAATGCAGGGCTCATGTGCATACTTTTTTTTTTTTAAAGAGAGAGAAGAGGTAATGCGTGGAACTTAGATTTTCTTCTGGGTTTATATTTTTTCTGTTTATTTTCTTCTGCTGAACCAGTGATTTTCAATTTTTCTTGATCTGTGAAATCCTAAAAAATGCAATAGCAGGCTCAGTAGGACAAATTTACTGCTAGGAATAAACTGCTTTTATAGTCACCCTTTGCAGCTCCCTTAAAAATCTCTGTGGATTCTCAGGTTGATCTATGGATCATAATTTGAAAGTCACAGTGGCAAAGTGAAGATAGCCTCTTTTGAAAGAAAAGTATTTTAAATACAGTGCTTTCCTCAGAAAATAGATTCTTTCCCTCCTTAGTGTCTGCATAGTCTTGGAGAATATTAACTTTAGGAGCCAAGATCTTAGTTGAAATCCTATAAGCATTTAATCTTCATTTCAACATCTGAGCTCAGTTGCATAATCACTTATAACAAATTACCCCCAAAATACCTTGGATTACTCTCTAGAGCTCTAATATTCAAACCATGAACTCGTACTTTCCAACTTTTAGGAGTATTCCCCTGACAATCCTCAGATAAATAGAGGGGGTTTAGAAAATTTAAATGAAAATTCATCATAAAAAATATATATATGCAGTAGTCCAAACTCCGTTTCAGTGACTTCTTGCCAAAACATAAGACTGTTTTGGGATGGACTAAAGCCAGCATTTTAGGAAGATGTGTAAGTACATAGAGTACCAGCTCAGAATTTTTATTTCTCGGTAAGTGTGGGGAGCACAGCTTCTAGAAGATATTGCTTTGTGACAAATGTTTTGTTTATAATTTGGTTTTGTTCTATATCAGATCTGTCTCATCTGCTGTGAGAATCCAGGTAAATTAGGAGTTGCAACTGACACTCAATATCCCACCTGTGTTTCCAGTCTTTCAGATAAGTGTTTAGGACTTATATTAGTATGTAGGTCTTTAGCATATGCTAATATCTGCCAAACAAGGGGACTTTTCCTCTACTCTTTTGCACCCTGTATTCATCCAACAAATGGGTGGGTTTAAAAGATTAACGATTCAGAATAGCTGAGTGGTCACAGGGCAATAATGAAAGTGAGGACAAGTGCTGTGGGATGTGGTGGGTCTGCTTCTGTCAGTCCAGCATTATACGCAGATCCTAAACAGAGATACCCACCTAATCTCCTCACTGCCATGGAACTGTTGAATAGTATTTGCCTGCTAGGGTGTGATCAAGTATCCCATATTATTTCCCTTCAACTGCTTGCCACCATTCATCTGGCAGAAATTATTGCTCTTGCACAGGCAGCATAGATATCAGGAGTGTCCAGACATCTGTTTTTGATGATTCCACCATAGGAGCAGAAGTAGTTTGTCAAGATGACCTGGGCAATTGCAGCTGTCAGATCAGTGGGCAATGAGAAGCAGCAGGAGATAGTAATATTACATTATTAAACCTAGATGATATTACGTCACCATGTATATAGCGATTCAGTAATGAACCAGAATTAATTTCCAAAAGGACAAAACCTCAAAACACCATGCAATTTGGTAGTCCAAAGGGTGGGATTCATCGATTCTCATTATATTCCTCAACAATATTAAATGTTTCAGTATAATCATGGCATTTTTATTTTTTTTAAGCTCTCCTCTGTGGCCTTTCAAGTGAAAAAAACTTACTTTTCCCTGCAGTCTGCCAACTTGCTCCCCATTTACTCCATCAAATCATTAAAAAATATTCTAATACTAGGTGCCCTGTTGTCTGAACTTTCCATTAACCTCTCCCCCCTCTGAGAATAATCTATTCTCTAATCCTCTGTTTCCTATTACTTCATCAGTCATTTTTAAGTCTATGAAAGCATCTAATAACCTTCCATCACATTTTCTAGAACAAAAATGGATTTTTTTTTCCTCATTAACAGTATAAGGATCAGTTTTGACTTTTGTCTAGTAAAAGTAAAATCTGTGCAAACAGGCACCATACAGGCCAGTTTCCTGTTTGAACCCAGAGTTGCTTAGAAGGTCTCTTCCTCTTAGGTTTACTCGCTGTCTCGGTAAAGGAACACCCTAAATTCATTCTAAATAATTAATGTCATCCTAAATAATAAAACCATCCTAAATAATAAACCCTAAAAATTCCCCTCAAAATGGAAAAAGCTTCCCAATATCACATTCAATGTCTTTAAAGAAGAAAGATTTGAAGGGACCTTCAAAGGTCATCTAGTCCAACCCCCATGATGATTTGATTTTGTACTAGCTTTTTTTTCTCACCCTGTTTCTGAGGTGGCTACTGACTTGAGAGGTAATCTGGGGGAAAAAAACAGACACAAAAGCAGAAAGATTTGCTGGGCCAAAGAGCTGCTTTTAGGTCAATTGGCCAGAGTAAACTATAGCAATTTGGGGGAGGAATAAATAAGCTTTGCACAGCACAACACTGTCCATTACCCCAGCAGAAGTGATTTTGAGGGGGAACAAGTAGGACAGTGGCTGAGGCAGAGTGATCTACCTGGGGACAGGTTGAAGCCAAGCTGGGCCATAGGCCTGCTGGTAGGGTCAGGATGAGCAGAGCTCCTGTCTGGGCAAGACTGATTTGAGAGCCACCCCTAGCTCAAGGTGGAGGCAGAGCTGGGGCCAGCAGAAGCTGCAGCCAAGGGCCCATGCCACGCTGCAACCAGGACAGTCCAGGTGGGCACTCCAGGAACCTGCCTGAAAGGAGAACCCTTTAGCCTGGTCCTGTGCAGGGCTGAGGCATATCTAAGAAAACATCCTGTTTGCTTGGTGGTGTGTCTTTCTTGTGATTATTTTCTGCCATCAAACTTATTTACTAGTCTTACTGCATCTGCCAATGAGTATCTGTTATGTAGATCAGAAAATAAAAAGGGGGTTCTAGGAGATGTTTGTAGTAGACCAACATAACTGCTTCTACCCTGTGCATTGAATTAGTATGGCTGCTTTTTTGACAGGTGAAACAACAGGGAAAAAACGTACTATTATTATCAAAACGGTTATACTGGGAGAGGCTGTATGCCAGGAGAAACCAAAGGATAGCTCTGACGCATCATACTGCTTCCGTCAAAACTGCCATCAAATCCACATCTCCCTGCCGGTACACATCTATATTCACAAGACATCTGGATTCACAGAGCCCATGTCTGGATTATTCAAACTTTTCATTCTCTTATTTTCTTTTCTAAGAGTACTACTGTCTGCCCTTTCTTTGGTTCATCAGACCCTCTGAGTTTCCAGAGCCCTGCTGCTGCTGCTGCATGCACCTGGGCCCTGGAAAAGGCTGGGTCTGCAATAACAAATACCTGAGGTAAATGGCCAGAATGGCTGGAGTGGGGATGAGAATGCTCTGGTTTTGTCAACCTGAAATAGATTTTTTTTCCACTACAAATGGGTTATTATGGAATAAAGAACGCCGTTTTCCTTCTTTAAAAGCTGCACATAAAACAGGGGCAGCAGGGGGAGAAAAGAGAGGAAACCTCCTTTAGGAAGGTGAGAAAATGGGCGGGGATTTTTGGTGGTGGTTTTGTTTTTTTAAAGCTTTTGACACATTGTCATATTCTAAACACCAAAGCAAATGGTAGCAGAAGTCACCATAGCAACAAAGCCTTGGTCAGTGAAAGACTTTCCAAGAAGTGGTGATTATGTCCTTCAGGTAGCAGAGAATAAGACCTCATTATATTCAAGCTTTGAATACTTTAATTTGCGCTTTGCTTTAAGGGAAAAGGCAAAATTAGGAAGGAAAAAAATGAAGAGAATTGCCTTTGTTCTCCTCTGAGGTGAATGTTGGAATATAATAATACAAGCAACAGTAATCCTGTCACCATCCTTACACCTTGGAAAAAGAGAAAAGGATAAACATTCCTGATCCTTTTTTAAGGTTATAAAAGATGAATTACTCTGTAGTAATGGTGGTAACATTCTTTCTTCCTCTTAACCCTGTAACCCCAAATTAAGCCCTGCTGATAGCAGCAAAATATTGACAAATATTTTAACTGAGAAGTGGTTAAGCTTTCCCCCTGATACAGGTGCCAAAGGACAAGAGAGTCCTTTTCCATCCTGAGTCTGGTGCTGGGAGGGTGTTGCCTTGCCACCGCGTGACAAAAGGTTCAGGATGGAATGTGAAGCACCTTGAGATTTTAGGGAACTCAGCGGAAAGCTGAGGGTGTACTAGGTTTTTTTTGGTATAACAACGTCTCGGGCTGACTTTGCAACTGTCCTTAAAACATTGAGCCATACTCCAGAGCAGGGACTTGGGTGCCCTCAAAAGATGTGAAAAATAAGCCTCTAACACACAACTCTGTTGTTGCCTGATGACGGTCTGAAGAGTAAGGAGGTATATTTTGTGTGTTTAAAAGCTTGGTCACAAGTGGTTTGTAATCAGTCTTTTTAGGATCTGAGGTACATTTATATATTGCCCTGGGGCAGAATAAAAGCTGTTTACATGGATTCCCAGAGAAGATGGGATGACCTAGTGACACCAGTATTTTGCATCCATCAAGAAAAACTATCTTAAATTTCCTATTGGAAATATTCTTTGTGAACATTTCAGTTTTTGAGAAGAAAAGGAATTTGCATTTTAAAACTTTACTTTCAATCAGCTTGAAAAAAGAGGATTTGGGGCATACCTACCAGCCACTAACTAGCACGCCAAAAGCAAATAGTTTTAAGAAACCCTTGAAGACCCCCAAAGCTAACAGAGCTGACATTCTGTAACATTTTGACTTAAAACAATAGGTTTCAGTATTTGATGCAAGTCTACAGGACTTTGTGGATTTCTCCTCATTTCTTCAGCTTTATTAATCACATCCAGACATAAGTATGAATTCCAAACAAAGAAAGGTTTAATCTTTTAGGACACTAGACAAATGCTTAGAAAGAACATTGGCTTAACTGATTTTTCTTTTACTAACTACATCTTGAAATTCTCCTCTTTTGTGATATGACTTGTCCCATTGCTTTTTATATTAGGCAGTCTCTGAATGGTACTTTCATCTTCGTGTAGTTCAAAATCAAGGTCTTCCTAGTGGGACCACAGCAATAAATTGTTCAGCCTGGAAGCACAGTGCTTGCTCTGATAAGAGGTTGCAAAACTGATATCTACTACTTCTGTCAAACAATTCCCATTTTTTCTTCAGATTTATCATTTGACTTGCGCATTGGCTTTGTTTAATACTATTGGTCTCACAGGGCTAATACAGCTAATACTGAGTACAATTCCTAACTTGTATGGCCTAATTTATATCTAGAGTGTAATTTGTGCTATACATCTACAAAAGATGTTTGATGTTGTATAATCTTTTTAACCCTTGGAAGCGCACTGAGCTCAAACAGGTCAGATAAAGCATAGATTTTGTTGCTCCTCTGTATGGCATATGTGATTATAGAAGTCTCTATAGAGAGAAAGTGGGGTATCTCTGGGACCAGGTTTTACTAAAAGTTCTCTCTTTGTTGGTAAATACAATGTGATTTTAACAGAAGTCAGAGAAGCCTATGAAGTCAGTACTTTGATGTAATTTTCACAGAAGTACTTTTTACACCATTTGCAGGAAAGTTACCAGAAATAGCACTGTTTGTATAGGGAATCCAGGGAGCCATATGAACCTTTTGATTTTTTCAACTATTAGAAAATCTGTGTTCTCCCATTGCTTGTAAAAGCATGAGCAGGAAGAATTCAAATGTAGTGCCATAGTTATGACTCTGAAAATTAGTTAAAGGTTAATCATCATCATCATAATCTTCAGCACTTTTGTTGGTCTGCCTGCATATAAATCTAGGTACGTATTTTGACCTACTTTTATCTTTTTTAATGGAGAAAACATTTAGGGGTCACTGGCAGAACAAAACCGAAATTTCTGGGTGCACAGAAAGTCCATAGCAAGAGGACAGCTGAGTAATGTAGCTTGACACGTTTCCTTACCTGCCCATCAGCTCTTTTGCCCTATGTTTACATAGCAGGCCACAACTGTCTACATCAGCTATCTTAAGGAATAGAAAAAAAACAGAAATATTTGGGGAAATAATTTTGCTTGATACTGTTGAGATGTCAAGGAAACTTGGCACAGTTGTTGTGGAGGCTGAAAATATGCAGAAGTGAGAACCTGCTGGTTGGAAAACTCCAAGGAAAAGAAAGCAACTTCAGAAGTGACAAGATGGGTCTGTGCTTATTTGTCATCTGTCAGGGCCATAATCTTGGTTTATGTATAGAATCTGTTTATTAGAGCTGTAATGAACTGTTCAGTTCACTTTGTTCATGCACTAGCTTGCAGACTTAGGGACAAAAGCCAGTGCCTGAAGACCCAGGGGACCAATTAAATACAAAATGTTTCAAGTAATTAACATCTTAGTCAGATGTTTTCAGTGACAGTAAGTATATTATGCTGTCATTGCCCTGCCCTAGAGCATCCTCAGGCCAGGGGTTTTAAACACACTTATTCTGTACTCTATTTTACCTGTTAACCCACACAAATGTCAGGGATTCTTTAATAAATTTATAAAATAAATCTTTAACAAAACTTGTTCTTTTCAAAGAAGTCATTATCATTACTAGATGACCCAAGCTGTGATCCTTAAAATCAATTATTTTTATATCAATTTAAACTAAATAGACCTATTGGCAGAAGAGATTTTTGCAGACGGGTGATGCCACACTTTTGTCTTGTTTATCAGACTATGTTGCCTGTGTAGATTAAATGACCAGACATCTTATTGCATATGTACAGTTGTGTTCCTAGGCAGCACAATTGAACTGTTAGCTTTGGTAAAATGTGGCAATCTAAGGCTCAGTGACAGTAATAAATATGCATCTCCTTTTAAAAAAGCAGCAAGTTATCAAAGGAAATTCTGATCTGGAAGAACAGGTCAGGTCAATCTTTAAGAAAAATAACAAAAGTCAAAATAATTCAGAGCCAGTAACAAGATCTAATTTCTAGTGATGCTAGAGGTCAGTTTATCAGTGTGTTTGCTCAACCTTCTAGATGAACTATTCAGACTGGTAGGTTGGAATCTCTGCATCTTCCTTTCCCTTTTTAGTCAGGCCCTTTTTTCTGATTTTTTCTGACATCAGAAAGCCTTCTGTGAAAGATTATGGGTAATTTATGTGATTTTGCAGGCTTGGAAAGGTTATACGTGACTATTTTTTACCTTGGGTTCCCAGACTGAGTGTATCCCTGCTTGCTCCTGGTACTTTTACTGGTTAGATTAATTGCAGGATTCGGAATATTTCACCTTTGTTTCGTCCAGGTGCAATCAAAATTCACAACCAGCCCTTTACTGGTTGCCCCGAGCAAGACCTGTGCCTGAGAGAGCCTAAGTTCAGTTTCAGATATTCACCCACACCAACTCACATACAGATAACCATCAACTGCCCTTCAGCATTCACATTTTAAGTTATTTTTTTGTCTGCCACAAGGGCCAAGTCCTGAGGCAGCAAGGTACTATAGCATGCAGAACGTGGCTCTCTTATACGGGACTTGTATCACCACAAATCAGCCTTGCAGACACTTGCATTGTGACTGGAGCTGCTGTAAAGTGTGCTCATCATAGCTCTTAGTAAGAACTCCTGTATGTGTTTCAGTAAGATTGTCAAGAATCATCAGAGCAGAGATGACTGGGAAGCAGCAGAGCCCACCGGAGGGCACAATGGTGGTGGAGTGTATTTTTTGTGAAAGTTATCTTCAAATATTGCAGCATGGGCCTCTTTTTAATGTTAGATGTTATTGAGCATTTGCCAATTTCTTGTCTACAGAGAACAGGTTCCCTAGGTATCTTTATTGACATTTGATCTCCACACAATCTGAACCTGTATGTGGTTATGTTTTCTAATTTTCCTTCAAAATCAGCGTACAATGAACTTTAATTTGACACAGTTTAAATGCATTGGCTGAAGCAGTAAGTAGTCCCTTCTATCCTCTTTTTCTAGATTGTCCCAGTTAGAAAAAAGTCCAACCGTGTGCTGTACTTAATCATAAGTGTTATTCCTCAGACATAACTCCACAATAAACATGATTGCTGTGAAGTAATAGTCCAGTCAATGTGCCACACTATCTTCCTCTGTATTTGCTTCTCTATAGAAATAAATAACCTGCAGGAAGGAAGAACTGCTACACAGATGGAACAGTATGGATTTGGAAGGAGTATCCCAAAAGTTTTATTTTCTTTTCTTTGCTTTTTAAGAGTGTTGGTGCAGACACATTTATGCAAACCACTTGAGTATACAATTCATGCATGCATGTATGTGCATTTCTGAGATATACAGCTAATTTTTCTCAGTGGAAATACTTTTCCAGTTAGGATAACAGAGCTTAAAGTTCTCTCGAGGCATGAGGCCTGCCACTCCTCTTTAGTTCATGAGGGTGAGTTTGACAGATGACCTTGTTTGTATGCAAATTAGCTGCTTTAAATACATTTTATTTTTTCTTTAGACTTACTGTACTAGTGGCCTAATGGCCAATAGACAGCATACTCTTAAGTACATTTTAAACTGTTTCGTTCTGCCACACCTGAAAATTAAACTAATCCTTAGTAAAATACATTGTATCATTAGTATCTCTTCCAATTTTAATTTACTGTGTACAGAAGAAATTGCATTCATGTCCTAGTTTTTCTGTTTCCATTATGGGAACGAATAGTTTAAATGAAAGCTTTCTCAAATCTTAAGCAGACATAAATGGGCACAGGGACAGGGAGAGGGTACAGGAAATGTGGCTAGGGAGTCCCTCCAACAGCTGGCAAAGCTGCATGGTTGAAATGCACAGTGTAAATAGATGCTTTTTGAAAGTCAGAATAAATTTTCCATTGACTTTGGGGTCAGGATTTTACCCTTTATTGTTCAAAGAACCAAGACAATTTGCAGCTAATCCTGCAGTTATTTATGTGTAGTCATAATCTGCTGGCTAAAAAATATCTTAACCTCTTCATGTCTGCCCAAGGACAGATATTATCAGTGAAACAAAAGCTTAGAAGTGTCTTCCCAGTCTTTCAACTGTATTTTATAATCTCATCTCTACCCAATAAATGAGGTGTTTTACTTCTTTTCTATTGTTGTTTTCTTTTTTGGGTCCCACTGATCCCAACAGGTGATTATTCATGAAGCTCTGTCCCCTGATTTGGCAGCCTGTATTTATACCAAGACGATAGTATCCTCAGAATCAGCAATTCTGCTTTTATAAAGGCACCAAGTATTTCTGAGGAAGTTTAAAATGCCCCAGAGATGTCCTTACTGTACCTCAATACTATTATCAGTATTGCCAGACAAGATAGCAATATCAGTGAGATCTTTCTTAGAGCCCTGGGATGAAAATTATGGAATGACAGCAAGAGACAACCTTTGTTTAAGAAACAATTGAGTTCATCTTGTGGTTTCTTGCATACCTGAAAGTGGGACATTTGCTTGTATGATGATTTATAGGCTTGTGTTGAAATGTATTGTTTTATTTTGAAACGATAACTTGTAATTGTCATGTCAAATAAATGCTAAGATGATGCTGAGAAGCAATCCTGATCCAGGGTTCCTTCCCCCTTCATAGACTTACCCTGTGGTCTGAAAGTATTGCATCAGATTCTTCCTTGCTTTTGGCGTGTTTGTATCACTTGGCATTTTTATGAGCCATATTTTGTTTTCCTCTTAGAAGTAGCTTGTTCATCACTCTGATTTCTCCTGCTACTTTGTGATATTTTTACTGATAAATTTGTTCATTTTGCCTGTGTTAGAGATGCAAAGGTATTTTCAGCAGCCACATTTTTAAATAATCTTTCATTTAAATTGTGTATGAGTCTGAGGAAGGTCTCAGCTCTTTACCTTTATCTAACATATTTGTCCTGTAGTGCCTAAATGCCAAGCAGATGAGCCCTATTATATTAAGTTCTGCACAAGGAAAAGTAACTGTAGTCCCTTGATCCACCTCTAAGGCAAAGTAAGGAGAAGAGGCAAACCATCAAGGTGGGTCTGGTAAAGGAAGTAGTAGTAGAAACAGATACATATGTATAATAATGTGTATACTAATAAATTTGAAGTGGGAAATACCAATGAAGTGAGAACCTTCCCCAAAGCAGAAGATGATTTCAAGAGCACTTGATAGAGAATGTTTTTCCTTCTCTGTATCCAGAGTCCTTCAGATTCACAGTGGCTTGGCTGCAATTCAGAACTATTTCTCACAGCTAGAAATATTATTAATAACCTCCAGGATAACATGGTCCCTGTAAAGCCATGATTGAAGGTGTTGCAGGTTGGTTTGTTTTTTTTTCATAGGGCACATACTCTTTTAAAGCTTTCAGTGCCATTCCAGCTTGAATGAAATAGTTCAGTTCATTTTAAGCCCTGACTCCTTATGGAGTAGTATCATAATTTAAATGGTCAGAAATTTCCTATGAAATTATAGTTTGTTTTCTGTCTATAGCCTCTGTATGCCTGAGACTGCATACCAGTCAATGGTAAAAGCAAGAACAGGTCAAATGAGACAAGAAAAATAGATGTTTTTCAGCAGGGACAAATGCAAAGTATTACACTTGTACAGAAAACACGACCTGCAGAAAGTTAGACTGGGAAACTGCTGGTAGGGTAGCAGCAGTGTAAAAGAGGACCTGTGGATTACAGTAGATCACAAGCAGGAGTTACATCCATGAAATAGTTACTCAGAAGAGGACAAATACAATCTTTTTGCAGAAAGAGAAGTGTAGCCTGCAAAATAGGTTCAATAATTCTGTACTGAACTTGTTTTCAGTACTAGGCAAGTTTCTCATAGAGAAGTGCCCAGTTTTGGATGTGACATTTCAAGAAATATGTAGTTTAACTGAGGACAGTCTAGTATCATAGAATCATAGAATCATAGAAATGCAAGGTTGGAAAGGACCTATAAGATCATCCAGTCCAACCATCTTCCTCTCACCAATACTACCCACTAAGCTACTAAATCATGTCTCGTAGCACCTCGTCCAGATGCATCTTGAACACCATCAGGGATGATGACTCTACCACCTCTCTGGGCCAGCTATTCCAGTGCCTGACCACTCTGGGAGAGAAAGCTTTTCCTGACATCTCATCTAAATCTCCCCTGGCACAACTTGTGGCCATTCCCTTGAGTCCTATCATCAGTTATCTGGAAGAAGAAGCCGACCCCCTCCTTTTCACAACCTCCCTTCACAACCTCCCTTCAGGAAGAAGTACAGGGTGATGAGGTCTCCCCTGAGCCTCCTCTTCTCCAGACTAACCAATCCCATCTCCCTCAGCTCCAGACTCCTCACCAGTTTTGTTGCTCTTCTCTGGACACATCCCAGGGTCTCAATGTCTTTCTTGTAGTGAGGGGCCCAAAAAGGGACATAGTACTCAAGGTGCAGCCTCACTAGAGATGAGTACAGGGGGATGATCACCTCCCTGCTCCTGCTGGCTACACTATTCCTGAGGCAGACCAGGGTGCCATTGGCCTTCTTGGCCACCTGGGCACACTGTCGGCTCACGTTCAGCCAAGCATCGACCAACACTCCCAGGTCCTTTTCTTCTTCACAGTCTTCTAGCCACTCTGCCCCAAAGGCTATAGCATTGCATGGGGTTATTGTGGCCAAAGAGCAGGACCTGACACTTGGCCTTGTTGAATCTCATCCCATTCACCTCAGCCCAGCAATCCAGCTTATCTAGATCCCTCTGAAGGGCCTCCCTACCCTCAGGCAGATCAGCATTATCTCCCAACTTGGTGTCACCTGCAAACTTACTGAGAGTACACTGAATCCCCTCATCTAGGTCATCAATAAAGACATTTAACAACTTAGGCCCCAGCAATGAGATCAGTCAGATGCTGGGAAGGATGACTTACAGAGAAAGTGTGAATAAGATCAGATTGCCTGAAGAACAAAGGACTGAAGAAGGCTATGATGAAGTCTAAGACATGTAAAAGGCTGTTGTAAAGGAGTGAGAATAATAGTTTTCAGTGGTTGCCATAGAATACGCAGGAAATAGTTGGCTTCAATTGCAAAATAGATGACTTGGACTTGATATTAGAGTATACTCGTACTGCAAGAAGGCTAAGTGTTCTTACCTTCTGAAAGGGTATAATATCTAAATAAGCAGAACAGCTAGAAACTTCTTGATGTCCTTTTCTTTTTCTTCAATGTCAGCAACTGTTTTCAAAGTATAATAACTTGTTTAGCCAGCAAGGGTATATAATAAAAAGAAACTGAATTTTCTTACCCAGAGTGTGAACTCACATTAAGTTCCACAGGGCACTTACTGCAGCCTGAGTCAGCCTGAGGGAAGTGGAACCCTGAGACTATAATCAGTCAACAATGCACAGGCCATTGCACATGCATACACTATAGGGCAGCCATAAAGTAAACAGTAAGTTGGGCTTTAAAGCTGCCTCAGGAAAGAAAGTAACAAACTGATTGAGGAGTGAGCTCATCAAGGAGACTCACTCCCTTGTGTTTTCCACCCAACAATCTGAACCACCAGGACTAGAATCTTCATTAAGGGAACACCAAATGGTCTGTGATAATTTCCCAGGTAATAACCAGTAATTTTTTTTGCAGACTCACAGAGTAGATGGGATTAGAAGGGAGCTCTGAGACTGTCTAGTCCACTCACCCTGCTCAAGCAGGGTCAGCTGAAGCTGGCTGTCTAGGACAGTATCTGATTTGACATTTCATGTAAATTAAAGTACATTTCAGAGCATATGTTTCCTTTAACTCAGAGAAAGAGCACCAGCTAGCTACCTAGGGGGGGGACAGCACGTTCTCAACTTCCATTATGGTCACAGAAAGTAAAGGATGTTTGCCACATTTGGATGGAGACTGCTTGTTAGTAGGTGATCCTATAATGTAGCCCTTTTTTTTTTTTGCTTGAGTCTATTTTCGATGGAACGTACTTGGTAGTGAATTACACAGAATCATGGAATCACCGAATATCCAGGATTGGAAGGGACCTTGAAAGATCATCTAGTCCAATCCCCCTGGTGGAGCAGGAACACCTAGGTCACATAGGAACGTGTCCAGGTGGGTTTTGAATGTCTCCAGAGAAGAAGACTCCACAACCTCTCTAGGCAGTCTGTCCCAGTGAATTCCCTCTACTGTTATCTGTGTGCCCCCCTCCCGCCCTCCGAGAAACTACTACAAGATAAATGGGAATATATAAAAAGCTAAATTCTCAGTCATAGAGTTAACAATACTGAACTTTGAAGCAGCTGAAGTTTTGGGTTTATTACTGCAGTAGCTCGCACAAAGAGATGATTTTCACAGTTTTTCAAGTATCTCAGAGTTGTTTCTTCAGCAGCAATGTTTTCTACAGTTGTTTTGCAGTTAAGCAGAGTTAGACCACGGGTCCTCGAAACTCTTACTGCAATTTTGTCGAAGCTATGTCAGGAAGTGATGAGCAATTCAGGAAGAAGCCTTCTGCTAACTGGAATATCATTTTTAGAGAGATAAAAATGCATTACACTTATGACAGAGGAGAAAAAAAAACATGCATTGACTGCGATGTGTATTAATCTAATATATGCAGAAACTGGAATGAAACTGTCCAACTGACATGAGTGGAAATGTCACTGCTACATCATAAATATTTAACCTGTCAGTCGAATAATAAGCAGACACTCTCAACTTGTTATTTGGATCTATGTGTATGCAGAGAGGAACCTGCTGTAAAGTTTCTTCGACTCTTTTTCAGATTTGTAATATTTTCACTTCCACCTCCAGAATAGCTCTCTTCGGATAGCTGCTGGCACATTTGACTAGAATGTTTATGTGCAAATTCATTGCATTTTGAACCAAGCAGGGTTGTACTCTGCTATGTTGTTTTACCAGACTTTCTGACTACCCAGCAGTTGTTCCCCACTAATTCAGAACTGTGTCTGCAAGCTCACCTAGCTGCCATTTTACCCATGTCAGAGCAGAAGAGTCAGCAAGCGCTGGGAGATGGAGATGGCTTCTCCTCTCTCTTACGAATCACCACTGCAAAAAAATACGGCCAGAAGTCTGTCCCTGTAGCATGATGTGAGACCATGAAGAGTAATGCCAGATTGCTCTTGGTGGGTAAATTGGCAAAGTCAGGCACAGATACCCGTGGAAAGCCGAATCTGATGAATGCATTGGGGCTGACTATGCATTTGATAGTACTAGAGATGTCACCCAAGAGAAGACAATAAAGAGATTGCAAAGGTGGCTTGCACAGCTAACTGATTGCTAACTGATTAAGATAAACAAGGAAAGAGAGCAGCTTGACTTGCAGGCTCAAGCTGAATTTTGCGAGGCAGGAGGTTTTCAGTAACATGATATTTCTCTTCTAAACAGCCCACATGAACTGGAGCCACAATGAGAATGGAAACCTGGGATGACATTTTTATCAAGTGCACTGTCAGAACAGAACTGCATTCGTGCCTGATTAAATAATATGACTTTTCACACTGTACTAACATCAAAGACAAATTTCAGTCAGATACTTGTTCTTAGTCACTGTAAAAGTGTTAAATGGACTACTGAAAAGGGAAGCCATTTCACCTTATTTTCTATAGCATCTTTCATACACGTTTCTATTATTATTTTACTTTGACTCTTCACTTCAATAAGGATTTAGTGAAAACAGGACCCGATAGGGTCAGAAATTTTTCAGAGGGTAGGGAATAAAGAAACATGAAAATGCAAGAAATTTCAGTCAAAATGTTAGTCTGGAGTCAATATCAGAGGACAGTACAGATATTGCAGAGGAGAGCTGTCACGCCAACAGGAATGAATTTAAAGAGAGGAATCAAGAGAGAGTTACATACAGATAAAGTACAGAAAGTCTTATATTTGCTGTTTCATACAGATGGCAAGGGACATGCATTTATAGTAGCTCAAAAATCTTGAAAACTGAAAATAACTTCTGAATAAATCAGCCAAGGTTTTTATTTTTAAGGTTGATCAGGGCTGCATAAAGAAGAGTGAGTGACCCATCTGACTTGGAAAGCCTTTCCTCGGGAGGTTCCCAGGATAGACTCATGAGAGTGCCTAGTGCATTATTCTAACATTACCACCCAGCCACGTTAGCAAAGCTTTTCAGATATGACCAATATATTCACATTTCTGGTTGTCCAGTGCCAAGACAGTGCAGAAGGCTTCCTCTTCAGTGGATAGGTTCTGAGCACTTTTTGAAAATCATATTCTTTCACTGAATTGCATTTGGGCATCTAATAACACCTCAAATAATTAGTCTCTGAAAAGTATAATGTGCCATCAATGAAAATGTAAGATTTCGTGTTTCATTTTACTATCTGCGCCTCATGAGTGGCTATACCCCTTCTTCTGAGCTCCCAGAGTTTCTTTGTTTAATGTCAGACATTCTTCCTATATGCTATTCAACAGTTCTCCTAGCTTCAGGCTAGGAGACCCAGAGCCTGCAATGGTTTGTGCCTTTACTTGGTTTACTCTGGGCAGCAGATGAATTCTGGTCCTGGTAATTTTTTTGTTTGGGAACCTGTGACCAGTGAGATGTTTCATGGCTAACGATCCTCCTTAAACCAAAGGTCTGCTTATTGAGGGGTAGAAACAACTGTTAGACGGATTTCCAGACAGTAATTCCTAAGTGAACCCTTCGTCTCCTCTGATAATAACACCCTAGAGATATATGGAAAATGTTTTCTTCAGACAAACTTCTGTGTGTATGTGTGTTAGTTTTAGTGCAGTTGACCTAAACAACTGCCTTACCCCTTCTGAGGAAGGGTGACATTTTAGGCAAATCAGATGCCTTTCATTTTTTTGTCCTCTCTAACCTTTTCTGGCCTAGAGTTCTTTATATCATCCTGAGTAAAGAAAGATAGAAAACTGGTCATTGTGAGCCATCCTTAATGTTTCTTTTCCAACATATGCCCAGTTATGTTGAAATCAGTACACCGCACTGCAAAGAACCTTATAACAGGTATTGATAAATACTACAAAGTACCTCTGGATCTGTCAGTTCCCTCAGCTTTGTTATCTACAAGCTTTTACACAAACATGGCACATTTCTGCACTGAATTTTTGTTCAGAAAGTAGCTTCACTGCTATTACCAAAATGAAAAACAAAAAACATCTGGCATCCTAATTTGCCAGATGCTATATCCTAAGGATCCAACACCATCCTGATGATGATAGAATTTTGCAATAATAAAGACTTATAAATCTTGTTAGATGAGCAGTTTCAATTATTTTTTAGCATATCAAAGCCAGCAAATTATTAAATACCAAGATGCTCTAATTTATACCATGTTTATATGCATCATCTTACTGAAGTCAGTTCTCATCTGTGGTGACACTAATTTCTGTATGTATTTAGTTTCTTTATCAGTGTTTTTTCTGACTCACTGTATCTTTTTTTTTTCCCCATTAGCCTTTTGATTCTCTTCTCTAATTTCATTCCTGCTGCTACAGTCTCGACTTGCATCTTAGTAAAGCTGGTCAATTAGGAGAAAAGCTTACTGGATGTCATTTGGTCAACACAGTACAATTTAATCAAACAGATCTAGAAAGAACCATTTACTCAGTATTTTACCTGTCTCTGAATTTGAACAAATCAACAGGCTTAAAGTTCCTCTTTCTGACCAGCACTCACAACAGGATCTGAAAATGCTGAACAGTCCTCTGTCGGCAGCCTAGAAATAAATGCCCAAATGGCTGGAATACCAGTAGCCATGGTATCAGCTGGGAGTGATGAGGATGGAGAGCTAGGTAGCATGTAAGTAGATGCTCACTTTGTTGGCCTAATCCATGATCTGAAATCCTACAATAGCAGCGCATCTCTCTGAAGACACTATCTTAATCTGGATGCTATCTTGTGGCTGGGCTGCACGTAGGGCAGTGGCTGCTATTGCCAGTGCTTGCTCTGCTGACTCCAGCAACAGAGCTGTGGTGTACATATGAGAGGTTTCAGCCTTAAAAAAACATGTAGACATCATTATGGTCACTTTAGAGGAATCCTGTACCCTGTGTTTATATTTTTAGGAAACAAGACTGTGCATAGACATTCAATTTCTTGCAAAACACAGAGTAGAGTAGTACCAGCAAACTCAGTCCTGTGTGCCTCATTTCAGTCATTTCTGACTTAATGCTATTGAAGCTTGAACAGAAATGTCAAATCAATTTCAATCTTAATGCAGGTCTCCACTGAAAAGCTTTGCCATCTTAGCTCTGCTGCCTTATACACTGTATAAGGAGACTCCCCTCTGCATCTCAGCTTCTTAACGAATATTCTCCTCTGGATTCAGACGTGCTGGTAGAAGTGTGAGCTCCCAGATATTAGTTTTCATCTCAGTCTTTTAGGCTGCAATCCCACGAATCTGCTGGCAAAGCACGCTGTGACCACTCACTAAAGTTCTTAAGGCACAGTCAGCTGACTTGCCTCAGTCAACAA
This sequence comes from Jacana jacana, assembly GCA_013400555.1. Lineage (NCBI taxonomy): Eukaryota > Metazoa > Chordata > Aves > Charadriiformes > Jacanidae > Jacana > Jacana jacana. The sequence goes on along the minus strand of VZTM01009543.1, from coordinate 4,820 downwards.
GTTCAGATCCCACAGATAAGACTTTGCTGTAAAGGGAGATGTTCTCTAGCACTACAGTGCTTCTGTAACTCAAATTTTATCTTGGGATTAGACGATTTCACCATCTCATCATTTTGAGTAACCAATGGATACTAACGCGTAGAAGTAACTTTATAATTACATTCCCCAAGACACCATACAAATCTATACCTAGCCTTGTAGAATATATGCAGGTTTCTAATTTGCATGTATTTTAAGAGTTGTTATGGTAACTTTACTTTATTCAGTATTATTCAGAATACTACTGATATATCATTGTACTAGCAGATGGGGAGGGAGCTAATAATGCCTTAAAAAAATTAAATAATTTACATGAGAGCTGTGAGACTACTTCAAAATGCCATTATGAAAATACATTCTAATGAAATTAGTTCAGTCTGGTATTTGAAAGTTTATTTGCCTCCATGAATATTCATACAAGCTGCAATTTTTTTTAGCAATAACATTCATTAAAAAAATTTAAAATTAATCATGCCAATATGTGTTTGCCCTGAAAGTGTTGCAAATTCTCAAATGACTCTGTTTGCATGAATTTTCACTTCTATAAAACTTACTCAAGTCCTTTTCCTTTTTCTTGCAATTGTGATTGGATGGTGGAGACAACTGAATGAATACCCTGGGATTTAAGACGGTAGCAGCACTGTATAAACAGCAAATTATAAATAAAGAATGCCAAAAGCAAGGCTGGCCTGAGACAGTTAATAAGCAAGCTATGGGCAAGACTATGATCACATAAAATTCTTTCTAAACAATGTCAGCCAGCATATTTTGTAGAAATGAAATCAAATTATTCCAATGGCCAAGTAGCAAACACAGAAAGAAAGAAATGGCTTATATTAAATTCATATTTCAACCACCTATAACTAAAAAGTTAAATAGTGCCCATCCCACTTTTCCTAAAAGATTTTATCCTCGCCTTAGGATGTTGAACTCCTCTGCTGTAGCCTATGAAGTATGAGCAACAAATTGTCTTAGGTCATTACTAACAGACACCAGGAAAAGGCTTTTAATAAACTGCCGCGGCCAGGAGCAGTCGAGCCCGATGCAATCAATCAGGAAGCCATCAATCAGGAAGCACCCCAATCAGGAAGTGCACCTCTCCGGAAGCACACACCTCTCAGGAAGCGCACACAGGGGAAGCACCCCTCAGGAAGCACCCAGGGAGCACTCCCAAGAAGCACACCTCTCAGGAACCCCCCCTCGTTCTACAGTTACAGGTCCTCATTCGCTAAGCACTACATTTCGGATAGGGAGAGGGGTATTGTCCATGAGCTTTCCACACACTTTCCACAGGCTTAAAGTTGCCCCATGATTGGCTACAACATTTGTGTCATTTGCTGTTTCCCACACTTTGTTTCGCCTTCACTATACTTCGTTTCGCTTACTTCCACTTATTTGCATATGTGCCCTTTCAGTAACTCCCTCTTAAAGGGCCTGCTCTCAACAATAAACTTAATACATTCATGACAAGCTGGTTTTAATTCTAACAAAAATCCAGCATTGTATCCTAATATTTGATAAGGCTTTAATTCTTGCAAGCAGAATGCCTGAATCTAGTATCAGTATTATGGATGGCCTTTCAGTTTATGCTCAGTACATACATTCATGAACTACGTAAGCCAACCTTTGATCTCTTGGTGTTAAAAAGTGATTGTCTGTAGTCTGTGTTAGTAACCCAGGTTTCTCTGACTCCTTTGAAATAATAATATGCATCTCTTTTGGGCCTGAGACTAGTTAATCTTTACAGCAGAAAGAATGTCATCACATTTATTTTCACTCAAGTAGCAGAATCTACTTTTGGTACATCTCGGCAGCAGGGTAGGTTTAGGCTGGACATTAGGAAAATATTCTTCACAGAAAGAGTAGTCAGACACTGGATTCAGCTGCCCAGGGAAGTGGTGGAGTCACCATCCCTGACTGTGTTTAAGAGTAGATTGGATGTGGTGTTGGGGGATCTGGTGTAGGAGAAAAATTCATAGAGTAGGGCTGATGGTTGGACTTGATGATCCCAAGGGTCTTTTCTAACCAAATGATTCTATGATTAGGTTGCTCCCTTGCTTTGGTCTCAGGGTGACAATTCACACACATGTTGTTGCTGCCCTAGGAATCAAAATCTGAGCTGAACAAAACCATGATCAGGAAAGGATGTGGGACAGTGTCTTTGAAAAGATTAAACAGGGCTTGGTGGCTTATCTCTTTCATAGTCATACTTTTCCTTACTCCTCCTTTTCTAGAGTTCAAATATAAAAGAGTGAGTCTTCTTCTAACCCTTCAGTATGAGTTATAGCCAGGATAAGTAGCCAGATGATCACCTGCATTGTTCTTAGGTGACCCCTGGCAACCTGCGTTATAAATGCTTTTCAGAAATTAATACATTAAAAAGCTCATTGACCAGCAGGTGAAATTCTAACAGTATTGTGTTGAAAAACATGTAATCGGGAGAAGAGAAGGAAGGGCCATATGTGCTTATGAGGAAGTGAGAGTTAACTGAAGCTTCACCCACAGAAAAGCCATATGGCAAAGCAACATGAATAACTTGAACCCTTATCTCAGAATAATGGAGCTGAGAAACTCTGACCAAGGCAAAAAAAAAAATGTTTATTTCACTAGAAACTAATACCTTAAGGAATTTGTGTCATTCATTTGAATACATGGAATTGCCTGTTTAGAAGAAAAATCATCACTATTTATTTTCCTGGACAATAATTGCTTTCTTAGCACAAAATACATCAATAATCCTGGAGGAGAAAGCAGTTCCAGCACAAAGGTTTTACATCCTCAGCCTCTTTTGTAGCCTCAGATTTACACATACTCTTAGGGTAGATTTAAAGAGGAGCTTATATTCTCTTTGCAATAAGGTGAACATCTCCCAGTTCCACTGCTTGAGTTTGCGTCCTAGCTGCTAGCTGTCACACTGGTTACCTATTAAGAGACCAACTCCCTGTAGCAGCTTTACCCAGGGGGGACTCTTAACCCTCATCAATAGAGAGATCTCATATCCACCTGAGCCAGGCACTGACCTGTAGCCATTCAACTAAGGCACTAGATAGGTGTGGGAGCTGTGGAAGTAACTAAGATACATACATTAAAAAAAAGATAGCTCAGACACCAGTAAATTACCCCACTTCTTCATTTTTTATTGTCATAATTGAACTCTGGTGAATTCTTCCATTTTGTGGTCTTTTTCCTGGCTGATGCTGTTGTAGTGCAGAAAGGAGCATTTCTCTCTAATTCCGATTATGTGTTCCAGCATTTAAAACCCTAATGAAAATTATAATCATAAAAGACGGAAAATTAGTACATTTCTGGGATAAATTCA
>VZTM01009542.1:2462-14012 GCA_013400555.1 Jacana jacana | reverse complement strand
TATGCAGAGTCCTCACTGAGGTTTGGGGTGAGATGCTGCAAATGAACATGTCTTATTTCACTTCTCCAAGCTTTGATTCAGCAAAGTCTCTGAAATGTATTTCTCTTTGATTATATGTTTAAAATCACTTTATATAAACTATGTGCTCAAGTTCAAGGGTGAAAATGACATCAATTAATTGTAAGTATTCAAAAATTATGTGCTGTTTAAACCACACGTCTAGGCTGTCTTTATAGTAGTCAGACTATAATATGCCTCCACAGACTGATTAATTCCCTCCAAAGATGGACTGTAATACAGGTGGTGTTAATTGTCCTCCGGAGAAGCTTGCTTTTCTCATTTAATTATTGAGGGAGCCTAGACAACAAGCTAGGGCAAGGCAATTAAAATGCCTTTCAAGAAGAAAGTATGCCCAAATGTCTTCAGTGGGATTTACATAATAATTCTAGCCTGCTCTCCTTCACTGTAATGGCAACACTTCTACAGGTTTACGCAGAAAATGAAGCAGGCTAATCACAACTTGCTGACTCAGGAGGATTGCTGCTTTTAACACAAACTAATTTTCTTTAACCAGTTTTGGTATAATATCAGTACAATGTCCCAGTCCAAAGTATCTAAAGTAAAATTTTGTTCTGTACCTGAGACTGAAATGGGTATTGTTTTCAGGGATCATGAAGTACTCTGAGCTCATGGCAGCTAATCTCATTTTCAGTTTTTTACCATTTGTTTTAATGGATGCCTTGTCCTGACAGCACTTCAGCTGTCTTTTAATTTCCAGTGACACTACCAACAGAAACCAACAATCTTTCCAACCGATTTTATGTATTCCTTTTTATGCCCATTATGCCTCCACTGGGCCTCTTCTGCCACAATTTTTCTTTCCAGAAATGCCACTATTCCCTCTCCGCTTTGTTCCAAGCTATCACCATGAACATTTGTTAGTGGGTATATAATTTTATGCTTGAGGCTCCACCTATCAAAAATTGCTGCATCAACATCTTGTCCTCTGATCATAACATAATTATCACTTTCAGAGATAATGAACCTCATCAAGGTCTTCTCTTCTCATTTTCATTTATGAACAAGTTTGGCTACTGCCTGGAGTTAATGAAAGTAAAAAGAGAAAGAGAGGAGGCAACAATGAGCTGAGAGAATGTCAGGCTTGCTCTTTAAAAGATCACTGGTAAAAGTTGCCTGCCAAATATTCAGCTAAAGCTTGAATGTGACCAGGTGTCCTGCTTTAAGATTATAAGAATTTTAAGGGATATTTAAAATCATGTTAGATATTCTAACTAATGACTAAAAACTTTTCTGATTTCAGAAACCAATCAGTCTGACTATGCTCTGCAAGTTGTAGCGATTTTCTGGTGTAATGGATATTTTCAGATATTCCATGGCAGAGAACATAATCATTGCTACAACTAGCAAAATCTAGCAATTCATACATTTCAATATTCTATTTTTGAAAATAATTGGCACCAACTGTTAGACAGAAAGATAAAAAAAAAAACAATATAGTGAATAATCACAGCAAGAATTTATCTGAAATCCATTCTCAGCTTGTACAATGATCCAGGTGGACCTTTACCAATTTCAAAATTTTTCCTTAAATCCAAACCAATGACGTAACCAGTAACTAAGAACAGCATCATTCTTCGAAGGTTCACAATGGCATTAATACTCTTTCCATACAGAATCAAAGAAGACGAAAATAAGATTTTATACTATAATATCTGCAATTGATAATATACATCTTTCCACACGTTTCACAAATGGTTATCAAAACTTTATAGTATTAAATGACCTTCCCACTTCTGGACCTCAGATGAAAGTATATGTTTTATTTACTGAATTTTAAACCGTACGTCCATTACCACTTTTATAAAAGGACTTTTAAATACAATAATTAATTTCTTAGAGCTGCTACTTAGTATTATTCTCTCTGTTAGTGTATGTGAGGAACAAGACTTCTTCATGCTATTTTGATCTTCAGAATTAGTCTTTTACCTCAGAAATGGACCAATAGAATATTTCTTTCTACTACATGTGCTTCTGTGTATGAGACACAGACATTTTGAGAAAAACAATGACCTTTCTGGTGTTGTGGTTCCTGTTATTTAATGGATCCATTCTATATCAAAGAACTTAGTTGACTACTTAGAATTAATGGGGAGACTGACAAAGACCAATGCTGAGAACTTGGTACTTAGTCTAATTAATAGACCAGGTACCCAAGTGCTTTTCAGAATTCAATCTGACATTCTTATCCTGTTGTTATCGTTAAAATATCTTAGTCAAAAGAATTTGATTCACAACAAGCTCATTTTTATAAGTTTCTCTGGCCTGGGACCTTTTTCATGCAACTGTAATTCTGACATCTTGTAAGACTACTTTAAAATTTATATTCCTTATATCCACGCTATAATATAATATGTAGGAGAAAGCAATATCAAACAAAACCAAAAACCCAAAGGAACAATAAGCATTCAAGGAAAAGGCAAAAACACAGAAATATAAAAAGAAGACTCATGTTTAGTTAATGAGTGCTCCTGATGGGGAAGAGAGCCAAAATAACCACTGACATTTTTGTGATTTTGACTTTTTAATTGCTTGTTTGTTCCTTTGGGAAGCTTGCTCAGGCATCCGTTAGATTTTTGCTAGGTAAATAAAGTGGTTGTTCATGTACTTCAGATTGCATTTGTAACTACCTTCATTTCTTATTCATTTTCAAATTCACTTTGAGCTGCATTCTGATTTGAGCTATAATGCAATGTTGCAAAAACCCAAAGTAAATGTATATAAGAACCTGCATATTCAATTAGACTGCACAGAAACATAGAGGCAAACTAAATGCCACACTGAATTATCCCACTGGTCATTTTATACTGTAATTTATGTTTATAAATAGCAGGACCAAGGAGCTTGAGGGAGTGAGTTAAGCAGTCTGAAGTTGGCATATATATGGTAAAACCTACCCCTTACACAGGTCACCTGCTGCTTTCTAATTTTTAGAGACTGATTTACGCATAAGAGGTATAAAAGGCAGAATTTAACTTCTGAAGTTTTATTTGTCATTAATTTGGAGGACTCTGACATGATCATCATATAAATACTCAATTCCTCTTTGAATCTCACTAAATTTAACCTAAATAAGTTCTTGAAAGCAGAAGTGTCATCATTTAACTGCATTTTATATGAAAAAGTATGGAGAGTCTTACAGGTTTCCACCTTTGAACTAAACTGAATATCCCCACGCACGTGTGTCATGAGAAGAGCAGAAGAGCTGCAGAAAACAAAAAATGAGGAGGAATACATGATCAACACCTTCATTGTTATGCAGAGGAAACCTGGAACGGCTGGACAAAAACTTGGAGGCTCTGCTGTCCTTTGCCATATAAAACATGATCCCATGGACCCTGGTGGATGCTTCACGCTAACCTCAGCAAATGTGGGGAAGTGCCAAACCGTTCTCTGCCGGAATGGGAAACCTCTGCCTTTGTCCAGGTGTTACGTGATGAGTTGTGAAGAAGAGCTGAAGAGGATTAAGCAGCATAAGGCCATTATCACAGAGGATGGAAAAGTTAATGGTGTGACGGACTCAACAAGAATCTTGGGGTACACCTTCCTTCACCTGAATGTTGTGCCGCATCCTCATGTCCAGTTCATCACCCTAACTCCACAAGATGAGTTCTTTATTCTGGGGAGCAAGGGGCTGTGGGACAGCCTCTCAGTGGATGAAGCAGTGGAGGCAGTCAGAAATGTGCCTGATGCACTGGCAGCTGCGAAGAAGCTTTGCAATTTGGCTCAGAGTTATGGCTGCAATGACAGTATCAGCGCTGTTGTGGTTCAGCTTAACGTGACAGAGGACAGCTTCTGCTGCTGTAAACTCAATGGGGTCCCACCCCCCAGCCCAGGCATTTTCCCCCAGCCTGTCAATGTGGTCATCAAGGACAGGCCAACAGATGCGCTTGGGATGTCATCTTCGAGCAGCGGCATGGCTTCGGAGATTAGCAGTGAGATCTCTACCTCTGAAATGAACAGTGAGGTGGGGTGCACAGCCTCTGATGAGCCTCCCCAGGTAGCCATGAATGAGAACAGCCCAGCCTACCCTGGGGAGCAGCGCTGCATGCTGCACCCTGTCTGCCTGTCCAATTCTTTCTCGCGACAGCTCTCCAGCACCACCTTCTCCAGCGCCTTCTCCGACAATGGCCTTGACAGTGATGATGGGGAGCCGATTGAGGGGCTGTTCACCAAAGGCAGCTGTGTGGAAGTGGAGGTGGACATCCACTGCAGCCGAGCGAAGGAGAAGCGGCTTCTCCAAGTGCCAGTGGAAGCCAGCAACGAAGGTATTGTCATCAGTGCCAACAAAGATGAGCCTGGCCTTCCCATGAGAGCTGGATATCCTGCCACAGGCACAATAGGGTGCCGGCAGGGCAACGGTTCTGTGGCACCACAAGAGAGGAGCCATAACTTAATTGAAGTTGCAACAGATTCACCACTCTGAAAAACAGGGGGTTACTTTGCTGCTCCAGCACAACCCAATACCGACAACCAGTTCATCATCCCACCAAAGCTTGAGGAAGAAGTCAAGGAGATTATGAAGCAGCACCAGGAACAACAACAGCAGCAGCAGCAGCGGCAACAGCAGCAGCAGCAGCAACAGCAGCAGCGGCAGTATCCAACAGACCACCTGGCAGACTATTACGATACTCCACTATGACCCACTCTAACTACTGCTCGGATACAAACTAATACACAAGAGGACTTGGGTGTGGGACCCAGTGGGCTCGCATTACAGCAGGGGTTTTCCTTATCCTTTTCCTTTATACACTTCTTTTTCCTTATCCTGCCACTACAGGTAACTACAGCTTTTTGGTTTGTTAGGTTTAATATTCATCAACTTTCTTCTAGAGACGCTTGACCGGTAAAGTTTGAAATAGTTAACCTTCCCTTAGCATATCAAGTGTAAAAACAAACAAAAAAAAGCTCCAAAAATAAAAATAATAAAAAAGTTTAATATATTGCTGAGAAGAACAGATAATGATGTAATATTTTTTAAAATGGCTCGTTTCAGTTTTGTTTTGTTTTGGTTTTTTTTTCTGTGATGAGACAAGGGGGTAAGTATGCTGACTCCACCTCGTCTGTCATTGGTGATATTGTAGCTTCTTCCTCATGTTATCTCTTCTTCATCTCTTTTCTAAAGCAAACAACCCTAACCTTTTCAGCTTCCTTTCATATGGCACTTTTCCCTATAGCATCAGTATTTTCGCTTTTCTTGAGCTTTTCTTTTTGAAGCATCTTTGCAAAAGGAAAGTAACCGAAAGCCCAGATGAGACTGCAATCTTGACTTGCACACAGTTTCTGATTTGATACTCCAACTCTGGCATTTTGGATAAGATTTGTACTTTCTTTTTCTTGCACTCTGCCTTGCTTATGTTAATATCACATTTCATCTGCTTATCAAGTGGCTTATTGTCCTGACGGGTTACTGCTCATCACAGCTCCTTCTGCTCCTGATTAGTCTAAATAATATTGTATGGTTTGCAGATTTATTGTCTTGTTGCTCACTTGCCTTCCAGGGACAGTTCTTGTATGAAACACAACTATTAATCACTTCTCACAATGAAATTTTCCTTTTCTTTTGTTCTCTAGGAAGATTTTTATCCATAACAGAGTGTTTGCCTTAATATTCATGTTTCTTAGCTTCTCATAGTCCTGATTGGAGTCTCGTCAAGTGAAATGTCTTTGATAAGACTGTGAAAGTCTACCTGGTACATTCAAAGAATTTTAAAATATTCAATCATGTGTGCTTTCTTTTCTTTTCTTTTCTTTTCTTTTCTTTTCTTTTCTTTTCTTTTCTTTTCTTTTCTCAGAGAATGAACATTATCAGCCTTTTTCAGTACGTACAAGCTAATGTAAAGCTTTGTGTGACTATGAGACAGTTAATCCTTCCTAATAGCTTTTGAACCCAAAGGTAAATTGCCAATAAATCCGATGAGCTTCAGAGATCTTAAATTATTACGAATTTCATAAATGTAAGAAATCAAGCACAGACTAGAGACAAGAGATAATGCAGTGTGATGAGCTCAACCCTTATTATACATCAGAGAAACCACACAGGGGAGATCTGTTGTCAATATTTGGACCACAGGAGGAACTCCTGACTGCGTATGCCTTATTGGATATTTGAAAACCTACCTCTCAGTGAAAACATCTCTCCTGTGTGGATTCTTTAATATCTGGTAAAGATACAGCTTCAGCTGGCGTAATTAGGTAATATGAAAAATCATACATTCCAGGGAAAAAAAAAAACTAGAAATCAGGCTTGATAGGTCCTGGTAATCCTAAGGATAGCTCTTATCCAACCACATCCAGTCATCAGGTAGATATCTTCCAGGCCTTGCTCACTATTTCTTTTCACATGTTTGTTTGTTTATACAATGATATCTGAGCCACCATTTGGATATTTCACTTACTTCTACCATTAGCTATACAAGATTTTCTTTTAATAGGCACTCCACAGATTTATAAAATGTACCGCTTTGGTCAATAGTAATTTGTCCCTGATTATTACTACTTAGGTTCTATTTTATTCTGAAAGTATTTTTTCTCTAATTTATATATTCCTTAGCTCTGAGTAATTTTGACCAGAAAGGTAGTGCAGAGAACAGAAAATAATTGACTGTAGTGAATTACAGCTGAATATTAGAAAAGGTTCCAGAAGCTGGGATGATATAGTAACTATTGCTTTTTTAACAGCCTTCTGTTAAGGCTGTGACTATTTTTTTCTTTTTTTTCCAAAAATGAAACAGATGTTCTTTCTTTCTAGCATGTAACGGCCAGTTAAAGTTTACAACAGCTTTCAGGAAAGGTATGGCGGATTTCAAGATGATGTTTATACTGTTGTCCAACCATAGCAATTTACCTAGTATATTACATTACAAAAGGGGTTTTTTTGAGCATCCCAAGAAGTTCTGAAATTTTTTCCATGGTTTTACAGAGTTTTTTACTTCTGATTCTGAACTGAATATAGTGAAATACATGTGGTACATGTCTTGTGTTCATAAAACTTATAAAACTGCGGCAATCTCATCAAAGAATGTAAAAGAAACTGGAGATTTTCATGGAGAAGCGTTCAGCAAAGCATCAAGTGAAGAAAGTGCAGGGCTCTATTTTGCATTCCTGACTGATGCTGAGGAGCCTTGAACAACCTCTAAGGGACTGAATGGGAAGCACAGTTTGAGTTGAAAGCATTTCTACCTGCCGGGAAGAGAAAAGATGTTGAGAAGATCTTGAGAAATGGAGGAAGATAGAAATTCAGGATGCTACTGACTCCCCAGTGCTAGTATCACCTATAGGAAAGAAACTATCCCATTAATAAGAGATGATGGTTAGAAAAAAAAAAACAGAACATCAAGGCACAGGAAATTGTACAAGAATCTCAAACATGAAGAATAGAGATGACTCGGTTACAGCAAACTCTCCAAATAAGGAATCAATGCTGATCTAAATGAAATCAAAACCAGGCTTTGTCTGGTAGGAAAGGATGATGAAGTTGGTGCTCTACTGAGGGCTGAGAAAAGCTAGTGGAATTAGAATCAAAATCTCAAGATTCAAGCAGCTCTCTTTTACTTGTAATGAATTGGACAATTGGAGAAATGTGGTTAAATAAACAGTAAGAGTGAAAAAGGAGATGTCTCAGAGGCTTAGTGCATAGCTCTCCTTCAGGCATCCATACATTGAGCTTTTATAGTAGCAAACAGTACACCAGAGATCTATCAATTTCTATATATTGAATTGAATATGTTCTAACCTGCTATTGTTGCTAATTAAGCAACAATATTTTAGTGGTTCAGAGAGTCTGAAAGAACATTTTTTTTTATATGCTGCAATCTAACACCTGGATTCTACAGCAGTGCAATATTAATACAAACTCTATTAGAAATAAAGCTAGGACACTGTAATCAGGTTTTCTTTTTCTTTTTTTTCCCTTAGGTTGTGATTGTGTCATGCCTTGTAGCCTGCTGAGTTAGAAGCAAATAGCAGAACTCTCTTATAGAAAGCATGATTATTTTTTTCCATCACTGCTTTTATTTGATTAACCATGTTGTACAACAAAACCTGAAGGGTTCTGAGCTGGTCACTTTTACTTACAAGCAGAAGACTATCAGCAGAATATGACAATTATCATCAGAAGACTAAGAAGAAGTTTAGGCATAATTATTTAGCAGGCTGTTGTGCTGGGATAGGAGAAAAGGACAAGGATTTTTGTTGCTTTTTAAAAGGGAGCTGGGTCTTTGGGTAGGATGACATACTTTTCCGTTGAAGCTTTCACAATATATAAAGTTATTCTAGTACTTAGTTTTGTCAGAATTCAAAGCATATAGACAATTTCTAGCTAGAACTTTTGAAAACCAAATATCTGTTTATTAGTCACTCAGATGTAAAAAAAAAATATTAAAGTCCTTTTTTTCAATGAGATCTATTAGATGTTTTACCTACTCTGGTTATTGGACAATTTTAACCTGATAATCTCTTTATAGTTTCTCCCAAATTTTCTAAATAAACTGATTGCATATATTTTCTACCCATGTAAATCCACAAACATAAATACTTACCCTTGTATTTAAAAAAACTTAACCTAATCAGAGAACTTGTATATATGAGTCTGAAGGACATTTTAGAAGGAATTGGTATTGTGCCCAGGAGGAGACCTGCAGTCAGCTGAATTAGATAAAGAATCAACCACAAATGGTGCTGTGGTGTCATTTTATCATATCTTTGATTTTGTAAGTAATTTTAACAGCAAAAGTAAGTGTGCAGTAGTATAGGGGTGGGGAGATTTACAGGATTCTAAAACTACTGAAAGTAGTCCGTATATTCAAATGTGATCCTCCACTGACTATGTCAAACAAACTTATTTATAGATGTGGATGAAATTTAAATGCAAGAAAAAGAGCTTTCTTACTCTGATTTCCAAAGTCATTACCAATGAAATTAGCCAAAGTAGCCAAAGTAACTGTTATATATCAACAAAAATAGCAGCTCCACTTAGTTTTACACACATTATGTAACCAGTACCAAAAGCATAAAGAATTAAATAGCTGTTGATACTGGTTTCCACAGAGTTTTATTAATTTACTTTGGGTTTTTTTAACAGTTTGGAAAACATTGGATGGTATTGGATATAACAACATTAGTAGATTTTTTCTTGAAATATATAACATGCAGAATATTCTAACTTGATGTAACCTAGAAATTACGCTAGTGGAAAGAGTCATATTGGACAGGTGAGGGTTACAACCATTTCTCTCATTAAACACTAACAAGCTGGTTTTCAGAGCTCTTCTGATTTCATTACATTACCTGCATTTTTCTCTGCTCGTTAACTATAATCCTAATAATCACATATCCGCTCATAGCAGCTTGTCTTTCTTAATTTACCTATCACTGCTCTACGCTTTCCCCTGCTCTCTGCAGCTTTCCTGATTTTGTCAAACTTGTCGGCCCAATGTAGAGCAAAGAATTAGTAGTGAAGAGAGAAAGGAGCAGTGTTCCTAAAAGAAAACTAAATGTTGTTAAGCTACCAGCAATGAGTTCTGAATTTAGATAGGTAAATTCAGGATTCTGCAAATTTCCAGCATTGCTCAAAAATTCTGGCTGAAAAAATTGTGCGTGAAACGGGCAACGAAAAGGGGTTAGACTAGGCACGAAGATTAATGAGACCAAAGTATTTGAAAAGTTCAAAGGAAAACATATGGGAAGTGTAGGAAATGAATAATGAGGAAATCAATGCAAGAGACGAGGAGTGATTAAAGTTTCTTTTTCTAAAACAAAATTGAAAGAATCCAAGTGCAAAGGGGTTGTCATCACCCTAACAGTATGGTTACTGACCCTATTTGCCTGTTCAAATATTTGCTTTCTAAATATAAATGCACCTAATAAATGACAATTAGAGTCATGACAAGGAGTTAAAAATAAAAATATGACAAATTCCACACAAGAAACCAGCCAATGAACCTCTCAAAGTCAAATGGCAGATAAATGGAAAAGTAACTGAAAGAACATGAAAACTTTGATGTATATTACTGGGAGGAGGAAAACACTAGAGAAGCACTGATCTTAATAACAAGCAGCAGGTATTTTGCCTTTGACAAAGCGGCAAGTAATAGACTGCAAGTGATCAGCGATACTAGTCAAAACAGTAACAAATTAAAAAGCTCTAAAATGTTAAGTGGTAGGGCAAAACCTACCTCAGTGTTTGTTCCCTTGCTAAGAAGCATTAAAAAAGGAAGTTATCATTCTTCATTAAATACTTTCAGGTGTTAAATTTCTTATCTCTGTGTCTCACTTTGAACTGTATTGCTCGCTTGGAGCAGAACCACCCTGGGAGGATGCCAGATAAAGTTTCAAAGATGTCAATAGCACCATACCCATATAATGCAAGAGAGTTCTCTAGCTCCATTTTCCCTGACATATCCCTTAGATGCAATTATTCCATTGGATGCCTCCGTTTGTGCACAGGGAGAGAGTCAGTTGTAGGCCAGCCAAATTCTAGCACCTACAAAGCTAAAATCCTTTCTGGAGAAGTTGCAGGGCTGTCGGCTTGGGCATGATTCCCTCTTTTTCCCCGCGGGTATTGCAGACTCTGCAGGATGGAAGTCAGACGATGGACACGCAAGGAAAGAGCTTACACCAAAGCTTGCTTGAGTGGATTAGGGACAGTGCTCTCCCAAAAGTACCCTCCATTTAAAAAAAAAATGTACCTACATTTGTTTCTTTCCCATCTCACTCTTGCAAAAAGCAATAGCCTTTGTTAGACTCAGTCATTTGCTAAGATGAGCATTGCAAGTGCTGCCACACTCCTCCCTCCCTCTCTCCCCGTGACTGACCAGGCAGAAAACAGTATGTATTTGGAATGCAGTTTGGGATTAAAGTGACCTAATATTGTCCCAGAATTCAACCAGATATAATTTAATTTTCTATGCTGCAGAGTCTGAATAATATATTTATATATTTTAATTAAATATATCTTGGATTTAGTTTCATGCTCTCTGCACAAATATGTCCAGTATATCTTGTGCTATAGTTAGTATATATGGACAAGTACTACTTTTCATTTACATGTTAAAGTAAATTTTGGCAACAAGTAAACAATGCAATGAATCAAATTAATGGGGAGGAAATGCTTATTGTTTCATGTTCTTTCGGTAGAGGGTTTTGCTCCATGAGGCTGCTGTATTTAAGAGCTGATTTAATTAATACAGTATTTTTTGCTGGGTAACAGCCATCTGCTTGTACTGGTCATACATACTGCAGCTGCAACTGTAAACAGTTTAAGTTTAATTTGCAAAAAGGTATCAGTTGTGCCTATTAAGTAGTCTGAGAATTACGACCAACAAATTATCCACACTAATTCAAAAATAGAAAAGAAAAAATGAAATTACAACAGCAAGGTTTAAAAACATTTGAGCAGTGTTGGTATTTTTCACTACCTACCACTGATATTTTTCAGCCAAAAGGGACTTACTGACAGCTCTATTTTAATAA
>VZTM01009537.1:0-14107 GCA_013400555.1 Jacana jacana | reverse complement strand
TGGCCTTCTTCTGGACCTGCTTCAACAGACCCATGTGTCTCCCGTGCTAGGGACTCCATAGATAGACAGTGGAGTCTCACAAAAGCAAAACCCACCAGTGAGTGAGGGGCTGGCTAAAGTACATCCATAGGGAATATGGAGGCATGAGGATCTGATCCAATGAAGCACTACTTATCAAATACCTTGGTCTGCCTGGATCAGAGACCTTCTTCTATGGAGGAACACTTAAATTTAGAAGAGCTCAGACTTCCACAAATCTGTCCAGACAAAATGGAAATAATGTCTGATATGCTACTTCAAAAATGGAAGAACTCAGTTCAACTTCTTCCTCAGCCAGCTGGTAATTAAATCCACAGACATCTTCCTTCAAATTCCTCTGATCACCCATCTGGTGGGAGCATGCCTGGTCCCCTTCACTGCAGAGTAATTGAGATGGGTCACAGGGCAGAAGGAAGCCCAAGGGATGCAGAACAGAAGACCAAGAAAGCAGCAAACCAACTGAAGCAAAAATCAGCTGGGAGAAGTTTCTGCTGTTTGGACACATATGCATTTTTCATTACACTGTCATCAGATGTGAAGAACACTGCTGGGAGCCCAGATGTCTCACTTGTTCAGGGAATGTCCTAACCATTCAGAAACAGTATGAAAATATATGCCAGTTCCTTCCCTTTCTCTAGCTGTGTTTCTGAATCAAGATTGGTAACATCATCTGTGCTTTGTATTGACTCCACTGCTATTTATGTACTCCTCTGAGTCTCCCCACACACGAACTTTAGCAGACTCCAGGCTACACCACCAGCCTGAACCCCAGCACTCAGAACTCCCTTTTCTAGTGTGTTTATATGCACACCAGGGAGTCTGAGTTTAGACGCCCAGGAAATGCTGTGGTCCAAAACATAGCCCCAGAACAAACATTACACATTTCCAGGTTAAAATATTCGTTAAAAATGAGGTTTCAGAATTGCTTGAGTGCATAAATTCCCCTAAAGTCCCACTTTAGACATCAAAGTGGATTCTTTGGATGTTTCCAACTGGATGATTTTTTTACACATATATAGTGTGTTAATAAGCAGCCAGAACATAAGTCCATCTAATTAAAACACATGCAAATATATCAACCAGTATTAAGCACACTAGACTGTTAATAACCACACCCCAACTCTCACATCAAGAACACAGAAACAAAATGGCAAATTCTACTGTGAACTCCATCCTCTGATTAAAACTTTGGCCTGGGCCACTGGGTTTCAATGTATATTGTACAACTGTAAAAAGGCCAGATAAACTTGCTTTGGGCAATATAAGATTAGACTTTCCCGCTCAGCAGAAAGGGAGGCCTTAGGAAACCTTCCCTAATGAGGGATAGGCTGCTCCAACACTGTGGCAAACAAAGCTACTCTTCTGGCAGCCAAATCTTAGAAATAATGAAGTACAAATAAGTCTGCTACAAAACAACCTAGTTTTAAAAATAACTAATAAATAGTAATTAATCTTTGTGGTCTTAAAACACCCCTGACAATGATAGCTCCTATTATCTCACCACAAATATTATAGTAACTAGTTTTTATCTGCCCAACCTAACAATCTTCATCTAACCTTAAACTAAATTTATTCACGGTTCACTTGAATGCACATGGCAGCAGAACACTCAGCATCTCCACCAGCTGCTTGCATTTAGAAACAGCAGATATGACCTTGAGCCACCTAATCCGGCTTTGAAGCTAGCCCTGCTCCACGTGGAGGGTAGGACCAACCAGGCCACGTCCAGGGACCCCTTCCAGACAAATTCTGCTGTGGTTCTATCCCAGGATCAGCAATATCAAAGAGAAAAAATGAAAAAGACATGATAACTGGTAAACAGACCCAGCTAAAAAGAAAGTATTTGCACTATAAAAAAAAAAAGGTAAATTTCTGAAACAACTGGGTTTAGTATTTTTTTTCTTAAGAACAATTCCTACGTTCTGTTCTCCTCATTCACCACCTCTTCTTATAGCTCCTCACTGTGACAGAACAAGCAGCATTTTCCTACACTTTTCACATTTCCCCACCCCGACCTTAAGGAAGATTTCAGATGTGGCAAAGGGGAGGCAGGAAACAAAAAAAATGACAATTAATAAAACCATCAAGAATTAAAGAAAAAACTAATATGAAAAAAACCCTACGTAATACATGCAAATGCATTCAATAGCAAACAGGAAGAAAACAAGGCAAAAATGAAAACAGAAGACTTCTTCAACTTACTCATATTTAAATGGTATAAGTTACCATTCAATGGTATAAAATATCATTTTCCATCAAGA
The DNA here is from genome assembly GCA_013400555.1 of Jacana jacana. Lineage (NCBI taxonomy): Eukaryota > Metazoa > Chordata > Aves > Charadriiformes > Jacanidae > Jacana > Jacana jacana. The sequence goes on along the minus strand of VZTM01009537.1, from coordinate 11,807 downwards.
CGTATAACTGACAATTCCTAAGATTTGAAAGATGCACTGCTGGTTGATTCATACAGCCAGCAAGACAGGTGGTACTGTAAAAGACATGTACTATCAGGATGTTGTGTTACATTGCATCCCCAGTCATAACCCCCTGAGTAACACAAAGCTGAGCCAAACAGTCTGTTTTAAACATTAAATAAATCCTTTTGTTCTTCCTCGCACCTGAATCCCTTCCTATGTCCAAAACAATAAACTAAAAACAAATATTTCTCTCTGACAGAAATGACTAAGCCCTTTCTGGGCTATGAATCTCATTTCCTGGAAGGAGACTAAAAACCTCAAGACTTGTGACTTGAAAAGCAGGAGGAGACATCAAAACTGGCTGACAAATTCCAGTTTTTCCTGGCTTTGTACTTTTATGCATTACTGTTCATTTTTTCATTTTTCTGCTAGGCATGAAATTGTTTCTAAAGCTGTCTTCAGTGCACCCTGTTGCTGCACAAACACACTGAAGTGGTTTTGTGCAGTAGCCACCATACATAAGGTCAGGTACATGACAGCCCTCCTGAAGTGGCATCTCCCCTTTCCACTTACCCAATATCTGGAACATCTTTCTTTTCTTTAATTAGTTCCCTTATTCATCATACCTTTATCAACTAACACCTGGAATGTTGCAGAAGAAAAGGAGGAGACGGGGAAAGGTTAAGCCCCACTGCAAAGATGGACTTTAAGGTCTCTTGCCCCAGCAATTTTAGCAGAAGGAGGGTTAGAGAAGACTCCCATCTACCAGTCCTATGTGGTAAAGGCTGTGCATGGTGCCACCACCTGCACCATCAAGTGAAGTTTCGATTGACTTTACTGCTTGGTTGACCCCAACAAAGACGCAGAGCAAGATGGTTTCTGCTAGCAGAGGGATATTCCTCCTTCTTTTGTACTGCAGCCAAACACTCCCTCAAGCTATTGGTCTAACACATTTGTTTATTGAGCACCACCAGAGTGCTCAACACCAGACAGAGACGCCCTCTTGCAGGACCTAGTGCTGACCTACGATTGGGACCACAGCTTTATTCATGGTCTCGCAAGCAAGAGAGTAGGTTCCTAAGCACCACTACTTATATGTTGCCTTAAATAGTAAACAATCTCTTGTATCTCTTACAGTACTTGTTCTATTGCATATTACTCTCTCCTCCAAGTGCTTAAGGCTTTTCCCAAAAAGCCCCTTCATGGTCAGGGGGATCTCAAACATCCCCCCTCTGATAGTTGTGCCATTGACCAGGAGATAAAGATCATACACTTAACAGGGACCTTGCAGGTTGAAGCATGCTCACCAATAGCCTGCCTCATGTCACAGGTTTCTTGGTCAGTCGCATGTTTCTTGGTCAGTCACAGGCAAAGACAAGACAACCCTCTGCTTCCTGACACCCAGGCTACCATACCCTTCCCTCTGCCCCACAGTTTCCAAGGGAGAATACAGGGTGAAATATTTGTCTATTTCCCTAACCCTCTAAACTGTCTGACCAAAAAATATTACCTCCCCTCACAAACCTCACCACACCTAGAAATATTTATGCACTCTTCCCAGTGTTTTCCTAATTCCCTGAAGGAGAAAAGGCACTTTGCCCCCCTCTCCATTCCTTTATGCAGGAAAAGAAAAAGAAACCTAAAATTCCAACTGAGGAAAAAATATAGTCAGAATTTCCTTTAATTTAGACCAAAAATATCAGCCAGGTTTGAACAGCTTAGCAGGAATGTGTTTAACAGCAAATGGAAACAGTAACAGAATTTACAAAGAAAAGGGCAGGGAGAGGGCAATAGAGTAAAAAATGCTACAGAAAGTGCAAAAGTGTTGCCCAAGGGCACATTATAAAGCAGTGACCTTGGGTACTTCAGTTCACTCCACCAGACCTGTTCCTAGAAAACAATTATGAAGCATTTATGAAATAAAATCGAAACTTTCCCTCTTCATGAAAGGGAATTAACAAGCATAGGCACACTTCCCTTCCTTATGATCCACAATTAATTTTCATAATTCAGGTTGTAATTTAATTGCTTCTACTAATAGCCTTAAACCTAAAAGAACACCCTTCCTCCTGAAAATAACTGTAAATAGTGGCAAAGCCAGCAATTCTTGTTTGATTAAGTCACCCAGACAACCTGAACTCATCCTCCCAGGAATGCCCTTAAAACAACCAGAAGCTGAGATGCTCTCAGCCTCTGTATGTAAGGCAGACTCCTTGCAAGGTCCACATTCCTGTGCTCCTGCTCCCCACCTCTGAGAGCCAAGGGACATAACCTGAGTGTGTCAAGCACAGAAAAGTTGCAGTGAAGATGGTGAACCTGTGTCTGATAATCCTTGGGGGCTGTCAGTCCTAAAAGACTGCCCTAATCTGATGGTACTAAGAGCGGGAAAGCTACACAGAAGCATTTTTCTCATCCAAATTAATCTTCTTCATCTTTCTTTCTTCTGGGTTTGGTTTTGGGTTTTTTTGAAAACTGGAAAACTGTGGGAAAATCCNTCACTTATGAAGGTGAAATCGACAAGAAAGTCAGCTTCTCCCTCTCCCTAGCCCTACTTCCTGTTTCTTCAAACCCACCAACAATTAGGTATCTAAGCATAGCACTTCTGTTGGGTCCCCAGTCTCCTCTACCAGCAAACTTCTTGTGGGCCAGGTATTCTCAACACGTGACCAATTTGTGTGAACGAGCAGCTCCTGATACGGTTGTCATACAGGCACAAATGACTAAATTATTAAAAATTAAAAAGTTCATGGTTTCTTTTTTTCTTTTGTTGAACTTTAAATAATGTGGCTAACAAGTCCTGACCTGTGCAACTGCACTAAATTCCTGAATTATTTGCAATGCTCCCTAGACAATCCAGGCTCTCTCTTCATCCAATCCTTTTTATGCCTTATAAAGGGAATGCAAACACTTTTTCCAAATAACAAAACTCCAATGAATAAATTATTCCTTTATCTTCCCATCAACCCTTTTGTCTCTAATTCCTAATAAAAATGAAGTCCAAAACCACCAGATGGTGCAATAATTTTCTCTGGTGATGTGTTGCTCAAAAGTAATTTTTTCCAATAAAAATAGCCCAGCAGCTCTGAAAATTGACAGAATCTCACAAGCATGAGCTCCTAACTAGTGATAGATGATAGCACCTGCATCTTTCACAACACTGCTACTAAAAAGAACACACTGACATTGTCAAGACAAGGAGTTGCAAGCACAGCAGGTAGGGAAAAAGGTCTTGTGCTCTTTCCAAATCCTCATAAATTTCCTGTTTCTCAGCTATTTTGATCTTTTGGAAAGGGGGGGAGAAATAAGAGCGCTGAGACAACCCTTGATCACTCTATGGTGCAAGATGAAGAACCTTGTCCTCCTATTCTCACCTGTGCTGAGATCTGAAGCCCTTCTGCCCCAGTCCAGCCACTTCTCCTCCCCTCTCCTTTCCCTGCATGCACAGGGGTCTTTCAGCCATGTGCAACCCTCAGCTGTACTTGGCCTCTCAGATCTGGGGACAAAAAGCAGTGATCGGGACAGCACAAGGAAGCAACATGAGTCAGTGCTTCCCAGAGTCCAGGAAAATACGGCCATAAGAAGAATCAAAAGTATACTTTCAGAAAGAAGAGAGAAAGGATACAGGAGAAAGGAAAGGAAAATAAAGGAACTGCTTAGAGGATATCAAAATGGATGTCAGGCCCAGACCAAGCCTGGACCTCAGAGACAGACAAAGGGAATGATTGACCTCCCTTGGGCTGAAGGAGAAGTTGCCTGGAAAGCTTTCAGGAGCCCCACTCAGTAAGCACTGCCCAGGCAGGACTGCACCAAGAGCAACTCACTGTGTGTAAGCATTGCAACAAGACCCCCAGGAACTTGGATCAGTTTTTGTCTTAGTCAGAAACAAGGGGAAAGACCCAAGCTTCATTTAAGAGCAATGACTAGGGTACAAAGGGAGATGTCACCTCCTCAGTGCAACAGTGCCCATGAGGCAACTGCTAAGACATGTTCATCTAACATTTTAAACATCCATAGATGTTTTGTATAGTGACTGGAGCACATATTCTTGCTTTTCAGATTTATTTGAATTTTGTTTATGTATAATATTTAAATCTACAAAGCAAAGAAAATATGAAAAAGACTTTGAAACAAAAAACATTCAAGTCCCATAAAAGTCTCATGAGGGCAACATACTCCTTTCCATACAGATGTTGCAGTACACCTGAAAATTAATAATTAGCATAATTAAAAATTAAAGAATTTTGCTACGTAGATAGCAGCTGCCCAGGCAGAGGTTAATCTGGTACCAACTGAGCTGATCTCCAACCCTCCAAACCCACAATATACCCAGCACAAACACTCCCATGTTTCAAGCAAGCAGGTACCCAGTTGGCTTTGTCCAAGCATCTGTGAGTACCACCAGTATCCCGCTGATGCTTCTGGGTTGGGCTTCAACTGGTTTTGATGGAAAGCTTAGCCAAGTCTGTGAACTAATCTACAGCTGATTTCTCCAGGCTTTGAATCAAGGTCTTAGTTGCTAAGAACCAATAGCTATTCCAGCAGTTGAGTAATGTGAACAAATATTTACTACACACTAAAATGAAACAAGCAAAGAGGTTTTTTCTTTCCCTCTCCTGTCCAGCCAGTATTTGAATGAGACTTGGTATTTGTTATTACATCTCTTGAAAGAGCTGCTTGCAGACAGACAAAAACCATCCTTCTCCTGAGGAAGGCAGTAGCAGATTTCAAGCCATCTGTCATTAAGAATTAGAAAGATTTAAGACAGGAAAAAAGCCCCCACCCAAAGAAACAGGCTAAGTGCTCTGCTTTTACTTCCCAAAAGCTTGCATGAATCTCTCTTTCAGTTTGGCTTATATGGAAACTGCCTGTCCTCCAATTTTTAGCAATTGGAAGTACTAAAAGGAAAACAGCCAAAAGTACCAATTTTTCAATGAAAAACATGTGAAGCCATCAAGTTTAACACTGTTTCCAACCACAGCCATAAATCAGCTGGGTCTGCAAAAAAATTATACTCTTCAGCAAAATCTAGCTACAGTTTTCTGTTTGCAATGAAACCTGAAACCAGGAAAAATTCACCTGACTTTATTTCAAATTTTTTCAATAGCATATCCTAATGTAAAGTTTCATGTATGTTTTCATCCCACTTCCTCTATAACTAAAAAAAAAAAAGTCCCCAAACTTGTTTAATTATATCTCCCCAAAGAACAATCATAATCATACAGAATAAATGTTGACAGCACCTTGATAAAAATTACATTTATTCTGTACATCAGAATGCCTACAGTAGTACATTCTTCTGTTTTGTGACCATCTCCTTTTTGTCTGCGTAATTAAAATATCTCACTTGGTTGGAATCATGGCAGCAATACTTCCCCGCTCCAATTCTTGCTTTTTTTAAACAGACAGCTCTTTAATCTTGCAAAACCAGAGCCTATTCATAAATAAAGAACTGTATTCACAATGAGTGAAGGCACAAAAAGCTTTTGGAGAGACTGAGTTACAATAGCCATTATTATCCTTTTTAAATCTCTGGGCATAAACCAAATCTCTGATTACCCCTCTCATACTTGAACAATTTTTCATCTTAACCACAAAATAAAGTACAAGAGTTGAGAGTCTGGGATGAAACAGTGAGGTACTCTGCTCCAAACCATGCACCAAAGCACTGCTAAAAGCTTTCCAACTTAAAATAAAACCTTACCACCTTCTGAGCAGCTTCCAAGGATGTTCCAGGTTGATGGCAACTCTTCATGAGCCATGGCCATCATCAAAGCATTATCCAGGGACTGCAGATCTTTTATCCTTAGCCCAAACTTATCCAGCAGCATCTCGGGACTAGCAGCAGTGACACATTCTGCGTGATCGACCAGAAAGCGGGACAACTTGCAAGACAGATTCTGTCTGTAAGTGACAGGACAGCTGCCGAGGACCACAGGTGAGTATCCGTTTGTGTACATTAACACAGAGACAGAAACTGTTTCTTGGCATCCATGGCCTGTAATTATAATGTAAATTAATCACTAAGATTACCCTTTTTCAGAAAATGCATTAGTTTTTTCTCATTCCTCCCCTGCCTCTAAGGTCTGTGACTACTCATCCAAAATTATTTTATTCTTCCATCTAGTTACATCTATTTGTCATGGTTACATCTATATTGACAACCATTTCTGGGGTTGAACTTGGATTTGACGACACTGTGAACTGCCAGCCCTCCTAATTATATAATTAATTCTAGAATCAGTCTTTCTAGATTGAGGTTCTTTAACAGAAAGAAGTAACCACATCAGGATGAAACCCCACAACTCAAAAGTCTGAAGATTCTTGGATAAGANTTAATAATTAGCATAATTAAAAATTAAAGAATTTTGCTACGTAGATAGCAGCTGCCCAGGCAGAGGTTAATCTGGTACCAACTGAGCTGATCTCCAACCCTCCAAACCCACAATATACCCAGCACAAACACTCCCATGTTTCAAGCAAGCAGGTACCCAGTTGGCTTTGTCCAAGCATCTGTGAGTACCACCAGTATCCCGCTGATGCTTCTGGGTTGGGCTTCAACTGGTTTTGATGGAAAGCTTAGCCAAGTCTGTGAACTAATCTACAGCTGATTTCTCCAGGCTTTGAATCAAGGTCTTAGTTGCTAAGAACCAATAGCTATTCCAGCAGTTGAGTAATGTGAACAAATATTTACTACACACTAAAATGAAACAAGCAAAGAGGTTTTTTCTTTCCCTCTCCTGTCCAGCCAGTATTTGAATGAGACTTGGTATTTGTTATTACATCTCTTGAAAGAGCTGCTTGCAGACAGACAAAAACCATCCTTCTCCTGAGGAAGGCAGTAGCAGATTTCAAGCCATCTGTCATTAAGAATTAGAAAGATTTAAGACAGGAAAAAAGCCCCCACCCAAAGAAACAGGCTAAGTGCTCTGCTTTTACTTCCCAAAAGCTTGCATGAATCTCTCTTTCAGTTTGGCTTATATGGAAACTGCCTGTCCTCCAATTTTTAGCAATTGGAAGTACTAAAAGGAAAACAGCCAAAAGTACCAATTTTTCAATGAAAAACATGTGAAGCCATCAAGTTTAACACTGTTTCCAACCACAGCCATAAATCAGCTGGGTCNATTTATTCTGTACATCAGAATGCCTACAGTAGTACATTCTTCTGTTTTGTGACCATCTCCTTTTTGTCTGCGTAATTAAAATATCTCACTTGGTTGGAATCATGGCAGCAATACTTCCCCGCTCCAATTCTTGCTTTTTTTAAACAGACAGCTCTTTAATCTTGCAAAACCAGAGCCTATTCATAAATAAAGAACTGTATTCACAATGAGTGAAGGCACAAAAAGCTTTTGGAGAGACTGAGTTACAATAGCCATTATTATCCTTTTTAAATCTCTGGGCATAAACCAAATCTCTGATTACCCCTCTCATACTTGAACAATTTTTCATCTTAACCACAAAATAAAGTACAAGAGTTGAGAGTCTGGGATGAAACAGTGAGGTACTCTGCTCCAAACCATGCACCAAAGCACTGCTAAAAGCTTTCCAACTTAAAATAAAACCTTACCACCTTCTGAGCAGCTTCCAAGGATGTTCCAGGTTGATGGCAACTCTTCATGAGCCATGGCCATCATCAAAGCATTATCCAGGGACTGCAGATCTTTTATCCTTAGCCCAAACTTATCCAGCAGCATCTCGGGACTAGCAGCAGTGACACATTCTGCGTGATCGACCAGAAAGCGGGACAACTTGCAAGACAGATTCTGTCTGTAAGTGACAGGACAGCTGCCGAGGACCACAGGTGAGTATCCGTTTGTGTACATTAACACAGAGACAGAAACTGTTTCTTGGCATCCATGGCCTGTAATTATAATGTAAATTAATCACTAAGATTACCCTTTTTCAGAAAATGCATTAGTTTTTTCTCATTCCTCCCCTGCCTCTAAGGTCTGTGACTACTCATCCAAAATTATTTTATTCTTCCATCTAGTTACATCTATTTGTCATGGTTACATCTATATTGACAACCATTTCTGGGGTTGAACTTGGATTTGACGACACTGTGAACTGCCAGCCCTCCTAATTATATAATTAATTCTAGAATCAGTCTTTCTAGATTGAGGTTCTTTAACAGAAAGAAGTAACCACATCAGGATGAAACCCCACAACTCAAAAGTCTGAAGATTCTTGGATAAGAATTAAGAAGAATGAGATGCTCAAGAAGAGAGTGGCAACATTCTGAGTAATATACCTATTTATTAACATGCATTGTGTACCTACCCAGTGCCTCCATGTAGGCCAAAACCCAGAAGCTTTTAACAAATGGTGTATCGATTCTCTAACTTACAGCTGGGACCCTCAAAGTCCAAGGGAGTTTGTCTCCCAGACTACTTAAGCACCTCCTCTGTCTCCTTTGCCATTTAAGTGAGGGCGGATGTAATGCACTTAAAAGAGGTGCAAGCTGTACCTCTCATTGGAGAGGTAACCATGACATATTACAGGTGCAAATCTAGATTTTCCAAAACATCCCTGAATAACTACAAGTATATATGCAATCTAATAACTGCAGAAGGAAGTATGTACTCTCCACATCTGCAGTTGCTTTTGAAGTGGTCTGCATTCCCTTATGTTTCATTTGGCCATTACGAAAAAATACTAACTTTATTTTCATCTGTTCGTGGCTTCTTGGAAACAGGCAGACGACTAAGTGTTGCCTGTAGCCTCCTGGGTTTATTCCCAGCCCAGAAGCAATCATTTAACAGTGTCATTTCATGCCTCTTATTAAAAACACCACAACTTTGCTACTGTGGAATAAGCATTGCATTTTCTCAAGTTGTACTCCCTGACAATCATTGCAACCGTTTACCATTTACAGGATCAAATCAACCACCATAAGACAGCAGTGAACCTTCCCTTCTTATACTCAGCAGTTATTTTCAGAGTCTAAATCCCCTTTAGAACACAAGAACAAGTAATAACCAGATCCTATTGCACAGGTACATCATGTCTATAACCACCCACTTACACAAATGAAAAGGTCACAAAGCACACAATAAAGGTGACAATCAGGTTTTATGTTGCATCTAACCATGGGAACAAAGTCAAAGCAGAATGCCAGTGGAGAGGCAACAGAAATTCCCTGTTTGCAGTGAGGCACCCCTGGAACAGTTTCCCTGACACCACTGCACTAGATGCAGCTCCAGCAGAGCTCCAAGCATTATACACCTCCATCACGAGGGCCTTGCAAGCTGGGCTTTACTGCTGCACTCAGGGAAGGCTCAGACAAAAACATGACTTTTGCAGGTGTTAGGATGCCCAAGGGCGAACAGTTGTGTCATAGAATTAATTTACAGTGAAAATAACACCATCCCTGAAGACTGCACTTCAGTGCACACACTCAACTATGCAAGCCCAAGCCCAGTAACACTGTTTACACCTGATACAGTGCTGGTGTGGATGACTGGGAAAGGCAGCATCACCTACTGACAGTCAAACTCAACCTGGATGCTAAAGGCCATCATTCTGCTCCTGCATTTCATCCATTAAAGAGTCATAAAAGAGAGTTATACCAAACCACCCAGTTGTGCCCAGCATTGAAATGGGGGTGGGGTATAGCAAAGAGATGAAAAATGTAAAGAGGAGTCAACACTCACCTGGTACAATGGACTGAAGAGCATTGTCACTAATTCGCTCAGCAAATGTTATGTGCCTCTTTAGGGATCCATCATAAACAAAGTAAAACTCAGCGTCCTCTGGGAGGTAAATGTCTTGGTCAAATTTTGCATTTATAGTCACCTGTCCCTGAAAAATGAAAGTGGTTTCAGAAACATCCAGTAAATTTCTCATCTCCAACAAACCCATGGATACATACTTCAGAGGCAAGTTTGTTGTAACCTTTTCAACGCTGCTATACATAGGCTACGATCCAATGATAAATACGCAGTTTTCTGCTTCCAATTATAAAATAACACTGGCTTTATGCTTGTACAAGCAAAGGTGATTTTTAAAATTGCCTTTCAAATAACATCTTTCAACTATTCCCTTTCATCCTGACCCACACAAACATAACTCACTATTTAAAATGCATCCAAATAAGTGAGTCAGTGAACACAAGTATTTTGCTAATTACAAAAGCAGGCTATGTGTTAAAAAATTGAAATTCAAAAGTGCTTGAAATGATCTTAGATTCAGTTTACAAAACAAAAGCATTGATGTAATTCTACAACTGACTGTGCTGGTTTCAAAGAATACTAGTTCCCAGATATCTGCCTGTGGGTTTCTTTATAGTAAATAAAAAGCAACAAGCCAAGAAAAATCTGTCACACAATAGCTTCAAAAAAGAACAGGAAAGGGATCTGAGAAGCAGCAAACAATAACAAATGTCTAACATGTCTGAGGGAGGAAATTTAGATGAAGTTGCATTTCCTCAAAGAGGAGTACAGCAAGCTCCACCACAGTCCCTGGCTGCCACAGATGTTCCAAATGAGACAAAATTGCCCCAACATCTAGTAGAAATGGTGCTTTCTGGAAAACATGCTGCAGAAGAACATGTCAGCCCTTCACACTTCCAAATGATGACTGCCTTGTGTCTATGCAAAACAGTACTGCATTGATTCTACTGGCTCCACAAACAGGTCTGGCAAAAACCCACACCAAAGCACAGGACGACAGCACAGAAGCGTCCATGATGGAAAACCACCGCTATGTCCCTGACTGTCCTGAAAGCATCCAGCTTCTTCCCCTGCTCGTTAATATGGCAAACATACATTTTATTGCAGAGAGACTCTTGCCAACCCCCACACCATGACATCTCCCCCTGCCTTCCCCAAGGGCATCTTTCTCATCACTCGTAACAATGCAAGTCCTGCATTTGTTTTCATCTTAAACACAAGCGGGTCTATGGAACACGGGGTGAAGAGGCAAGGGCCAGTTTCAAGCACAAAATCTTCCTTAGATAGGATTGTTCCTGTAAGGACAGATGTAAACAACATAAGGAGTCCAATATTGAGAGCAAACACACCTGTCATCCTCAGAAACTGATAATGCACCTCTTTTTAGTAGCCTGAAGCATTGCTATAAATGCTAAGTGTTTTCTCCTATTTCTGTTTGGATTTTACGTTATTATACCCAGAATTATATTTCTTATTCTTATTTAAAATTCTTTTGAATCTTTTTATTTTAGTTGTAAACTGCCCTTTTGGTCTGTCAAGTAATACTATGGATGGCTATTCTGTGGAAATAGAGACAGGGTAAGTGTCCTGGTTCGAGGTAAAATAAACCAATTTTCTGTTCAGTAGTTTTACTTTTTTAGCTTGGGCCTCTTCTAACTCACTAAAGTCTGAAATTAACAGCACATTGTTCAGAAGATGTTCCATCTCACAGTGATAAGACCTGATTAAACCAAGGGACGGGGCAGAGGGGCCCTTGCTTATACTTATTACTAGAACAACCAAAGTCAGGTGATTTTGTTATTTGCCCCGTTGGACGGTTGGAAGTGGGAAACTCTAGAGGGGTCACAGCTGTAGGGAGGAGCGGAGAGGACAGGTGACCCAAAACTGACCAACTGGGGTATTCCATCCCATCCACATCATGCTCAGTATAAAAGCTGAGAGATCAAAGGGTCAACCCTCTTCCTTCAATGGCCGACGTCTGAGGAGGACCCTGTCTGTTCGTCTGCCTCTGATCCTGATCCGAGCATTCCTGACTCCATTTCTGGAATCCAGCTCCCGTCGGTCACCAAGTCCAGCCTGGGATGTTCACTGATGCTGCTGGTGACAGGGTCGTCCCGGGAGCTTCATATGGTT
>VZTM01009511.1:207585-229225 GCA_013400555.1 Jacana jacana | reverse complement strand
CCCCAGGTCCTTTTGCTATTCTAGAACTGAAGAGTAGAAGACCAAAGACAGTGAGCTCCCTCTAAAAGAGATATTAACACATTTGTCAAAGTGATTAATAGAAACTATGGGGAAAGGCTCCTAAAGGATGAAGGACTGCAGGAGAGCTGGTAGACACTAATCAAACAGGTGATTCTGAAGATGGCAGCAAATTGTCCTGATGCAGGGGAAAACGTTTATGCATTCAGCAAGAACTCTTCAATGCCCTGGATATCAAGAGTTTGACACACAGTTGAGTGCATTTTGTAGAGGAAGGAGAGAAAACCATCAAACACATTTGATTTGTACCATGTTATCATGTGTTTTCAAAACCTTGCTTTAAATGGATTTATACTGTTTTCTGCTTTCTTGTCAGTTACTGAGGCAAAATGCTACAGCAAGAGATGTTCTCCTCTAGGGAGAAACTTGCTCCTCTCTTCCAGTATTTCAGCAGTGGCACATTATACTGGCTTCTCAGAGAAAAACTGTTTTCTTCTTGATGTTGCAAGCACTAATTCAATGCAAATGGCCCAATCGATTGCTCACACACAATCAAGTGATTTGCAGGGGCCAGGGAAGAAGTCAAGCTACTGTGAAACATGAATGTAAGTGCTCTTTGTATGAAAAGTCTTCTATTTCAAGATTCGAGGCTATGGGATCTTTTTCTTGGAAGGTTACAACTACCTCATTTCTTAAGATACTTTAAGGCATTCTCCACCTACCAAAACTCAGCCATAGGTCACGACAAAAGTGTAGTGTGGGAAAAGAAAATCCACTTTTCGATTAACAATTATTCTCCAACTGAAATCTCCTTTGTTTACTTGTTATTCTGGTCAGAAAACACAGGCTGGATACAAGAGTAACAGAGATCTAGAAATGAAATTCTACTACCTCCTCCTACAGTCACAGATCTGGTTAAAGACGCATCCTCTTGTCCTTCGAGTTGCTTTTTAAGTTCTTCTGCTGACTCAGAATGGAGCTGCAGGAAGTCTTTTATGGCAAAGGAAGCTTCCTCTTTAACTGGACTTATCATCCTCTGCAGAACTGGTATGTCTTCCTGGCGGACTCGCAGACAGAGTTTCTCCATCTCTCTCATATTGGCTCGGAGTTGCTGTAACAGATTTGAAAGTTGTTTTGTACCTTACTACGTAAGAGCACCAGATACATTTTCTCTTTGGGAAGCAACTGTCATCTTGATTGTCTTTAAATAATCATAATAATACATGGCATTTCTAAAGTTTAATAGACTACGACAGATATAAAAACCCTCAAAGGTCCCAGCTTTCAAGAAATCACAGAATCGCAGAATGAAGGGATTAGGAAGCAACCTCTGGAGATCACCTGGTCCAACCCCCCTGCCAGAGCAGGTCCACCTAGAGCAAACTGCACAGGAACACGTCCAGGCAGGTTTTGAATGTCTCCAGAGACAGAGACTCCACCACCTCTCTGGGCAGCCTGTTCCAGTGCTCTGCCACCCTCTAAGTGAAGAAGTTCTTCCTCATGATTAGATGTAACTTCCTACGTTCAAATTTGTGCCCGTTACCTCTTGTCCTCTCACTGGGTACCCCTAAAAAAAGTGTGGCCCCGTCCTCTTGACACTCATCCTTTAAATACTTATAGGCATTGATCAGATCCCCCTCCCTCAGTCTTCTCCAGACTACAAAGACCCAAGTCCCTCAGCCCTTCCTCATAAGAAAGATGCTCCAGGCCCCTGATCATCTTTTTGGATGTGGCCTACTGGGGAAACCGAGCCATCTGCCCCAGGAGAATAAGAAGCAAAGGTCAATGAAGAGATAGCACCTGCTATCTTCTCTGGTGAACTAATTAACCCGTAGTTATCAGCCAACCGCAAAACAAGGGAGAAATATTTTTGAAGCCATCCCCACCAATGTTTGGATTTTCCCACTGTGAATTTTACACCTGATCCACTTCTCCACTTTGTTTTATTCTGGGTTTCACTTAAAGTATTTAGCTAATCAAGTCTCTATATAATGACTGAAGTTATTTCAGTATCTGTGATCAATTTAGGCCTTTGCAAAATACTTACACAATTTGCAACAAGTTAAAATATTATCCAAATAAAACAAGTGATTGCTTCACTCTTACTTTTTTCCCCCCCCAATATTAATATTCTTTTTTTTCAGAAGCAAGACAAATGTATTAGTTTCATTGTAATATAAAATACAGAAATATTTCTTCGGTTACAAGAGTTTTGAGAAGATACAAGCTATTCACAGCTAGCAAGAACGGTCTGCGCAGGCATCTCCTGTGAGATAAATTTATGTCTGCAGCAAAAGTAGAGGAGTTGCCTAGGCTTTCAAACTCTAAAAATGCACACAACTTTCCTTTTCCTGCAAATGAAAAGAAGAAATTTATAGTTCAAATTATACCACTCATTGTCTCAGGACGGAGTTTTTATCTAATTATAAAAAAAATAAGGCTGTAATGAAAATAATATTAACTGCATTACATTATAAGATGATATAACAAGTTATATTGTTTCTTGCACTATTTACCAATTGTTTTGAATATTATTCTCACAGCAGAGCAAGAGAATGGATTAACCAGTGAGTGCTTAGAGAAAAGAAAGGTTCTCTTCAGTAATGCAAGCCAGGTGCAGGTAGTGCCTTAGAACAGGATATATTGCTCACCTGGGAAAGAAGGAACTAGATGGAACTTATTTCATTTGTGTACACTAGTGTTATGAATTACTTTAAAAACATGTCTACAAGAAATAGCAGAAATATAATTACAAAAGAAGGAAATTAATTCACCAACAAACTGAAGTAACACTCTATGAACCAAGGAAAGAACTACTGATTTGTAAAAATCATTTGTCAAATCACTGAGAGTATATTCCATTGTATGCTTAAATTAAGAGCAGTATTTGACAACTCAGGTGGCAGGACTTAAGGCTACCCCCAAGTAAAAACACTAACAATTTTTAAAAGGGAGATACATAAATAACTGTGTAAGGTACTGAGTTGAATTAGAAAGACATTACCCAATGATCCTCCTCATCCATTTCTCATCTCAATCTGTGTTGCTCTTACTGTTACCTTCCTCCCACGGTCTGCCCATAAGTACTGACAAAAGGGAGAATGTCATCACTGTCACTGTCCTCCACGTGCTTTGTAAAATCCTGACTCTTCATTTGAAAAGCAAAACAGGACTTTCTAGGCACACCATTTAATTACCTATTTTGTGAGAATTATATGCAGAATGAAGTCGATCCTGCTGGTTTGTTTCAGGAAACAAAATTATTATTATCCTGGGTTTGGCCATAATGAAGACAAAAAACAATGTGCCAAACAAAACCATGTTGTGAAACAGCAACAACTGCGTGTGTGGGACGAGCTAATAACGACTCCCAAGCAGCTTCAGTAAAAGGAAAAAAAGAAAAACCAAAAACCCACACCAAAAAAAACCAAAGGAAGATTTCCCAGTGGAAATAACTCTGCTAGGGATTTGCACTGCTGCAGCTGGGGCAAATTACCAGTACAGCCAATGCATTGGTATAATGAAGACGGTTACTGGCCAGTGACCAACACAACTACCAACTCACTGCTGGAGTTTTCAAACACCCTGAACAGGAGCTTCAAGAGAAACCAACTCCCCACCCCAAGGAATAGCTGAATTAGATACTCACTTTCACTGTTCATTAGCACCTCGCTGATCAGAGAGAAATACTTGTGAGAAAGAAGATGGAGGAATCAGATGATGGTATCTGCCTATTTGGTGAAATTCAGTTTTAGCACCTCTTCCTTCCTGGTTTTGGAGAGGACTCTTGTTCCATTTATTGTCAATTAAACAGAAGCTGAACAGATTCAGCCTAGCACGAATGCTAAGCCCCACTGGGAGGAGACACGACTTAGGAGCTCACCAGGGTGTAACGTGATAAATGTTATGGATATGCAAATGACTGTGATTTCTTTTCATAATCACTTTAATGGGATAGAGTTTCATTTCTGGGCAGAGCATAAAAGTTTATTACACTCTTCCCAACTACATCCACTTTTAAAACCAGCTTACTCAGCGAAGAAGGTAATACAAAATCCTGATTGCATTTATGGGAACTCCCGGGCTTCAAACTCTCCAAAATTCAGCCCAAATGACCCAGAATTTTTCTTTATAATATCTGCAATTTTGGTTTGTTAGCTTCCTAACCCAAATAACAGCCTTTGCTTCAAATGTAGGAAAATAAAGCTGTCGAAAACCCAGGGAAGGCATCCCTTTAAGGCATCTGCTGTCCCTATTTTATTTGACAGCTGTTTATCTAATCTGGTCTTCAAAAGACTTCTTTATGAAAATCTACGACCTCCTTGATATTAAATGGCAGGAATACATTATCCTAATTGCTACAGCGTTTTGCTCACGTCTAACAGAAATCTTTCTTGCCTTAGTCCAAACCAGGTACTTCTAATCCAGAGAAAGGCAAGCCCTGTCCTCTCTGCAACCACCTTTTCCACGTCTGCAGACAGACAGCACACCACTACTAGGTGTTCACTGGGCAAAATAACTTATTTGCCAGTCTTTCCAAAATAGCCTCATTTCCCCAATTCCTGACCATTTTCATCTCTCTCCCTGAACAGTCCCTAACTAGTCCATACCTTAGAAGTGTGGTGCCCAAACTGGACTAACTGCTCTAGCTGGGATCCTACTAGTGCTGACCAAAGAGACTGTATGAGAGACTCTCTCGTTTACACATCCCACTACATTATTTGGGGTTTTTGTGTCTCCCTACCACACCACTGGGTCACTTTTACTCTGCATCCCTCAAGTCCTCTTCTGCAGAAGTGCTCCCCCAACAGCTTCCCATGCTGGACTGGTACAGCCAATGATTGTCTTTGTCCTCACCCAGAACCAGACTGATTTTTCAAGTCTTTCTTTCATACTCTGTTCCCTGGGAGAGAATAAAGTCTCTCCCAGCTTTCTGCTATTTGCATATTTTTGCTATATAATGGAACTAATATTACATAGCTGTTATATAGAGAGGTCAAGGACAACAGAAAGGGCTTCTTCAAATACATTGCAACTAAAACTATCACAAGAGGCAATGTGGGCCCACTGATGAATGAGGTGGGTGCCCTGCTGACAGAAGATACAGAGAAGGCTGAGTTACTGAATGCCTTCTTTGTCTCTGTCTATACTGCTGGAGGCTGGCTGGAGGAGCCCCATAGCCCTGAGGCCCTAGAGGAAGACAGGATAAAGGAGGAGTTGGCCTCAGTTGATGAGGACTGGGTTAAGGACCAGTTAAGCAATCTAGACATCCATAAATCCATGGGTNTTCAGTAAAGCATTTGACACTGTCTCCCACAGTATCCTTGCAGCTAAACTGAGGAAGTGTGGCCTGGACGATAGGGTAGTGAGGTGGATTGTGAACTTGCTGAAGGATAGAAGCCAGAAAGTTGTAGTCAATGGGACAGAGTCTAGTTGGAGGCCTGTATCTAGTGGAGTCCCTCAAGGATCAGTACTGGGACCAGTGCTATTCAATATACTCATCAATGACTTGGATGAGGGAACAGAGTGAACTATCAGCAAGTTTGCTGATGGCACAAAACCGGGAGGAGTGGCTGACACACCAGAAGGTGCTAGAAGGAAGATGCTCATCTATACTTCTATTTTAATTTTGACCATCATAAAAAGTACAACAGAAGTAATTATTCTGGGTAAACTGAAAATTCAGAAAAATGGCTAATTATGTGCCCATGGATTAAATGTAGAGTGGCTGTGCATATATTTGTCTAAAACCTGTGGCGGATGCCTTGGGTCAATATTGACTCAGGGATTCCTAATGTATTTTTACAACATCTAATTTTGAGAGCAAAGTGTGCGCTGCAGAGAACATTTGGTATCACAATAATTAATCTGATTTCTTTGCAAACAAACAGATCACAAGTCCATTGGTAAACATTTAAACAGCTTACAGCAAACACATTCTCCATGTCATATAATTTATTATCAAGTACTCCAGACTCCTAACTATTTAATTAAAACAAAGAGGTGGTCTACTCTTCTTGCATGGACCCAGATACTTATTCTGCTCTCTGGGCACCAGAAGGTGAACTGCTTTAATGCATAACTTGCATCCAGATCTAAAAGCAATAAGCATTACATAAAATAAAATTAAAAAAATAAATTATTTTGGCTGAAAGTGAAAATGGCAAGCTTTAAGTTCAAGGCAAACATAAATGTTTCCAAAGAGAAATATCAGGTTTTATTACTAAAGCACTTAATGTATTTGATAACCTAATCTCCAACAGGAGTACTTTTCCCTCTAATTATTGATAGATTTTGTCTCGATAAACAAATGATGCTGATAATTAAGAGCTGCAAGAGAAGTCTTTCCTACCCCTCAGATATGAAAACAGATTAGAGCATAGGCATCACCAAACACGTTTACTACACCACACCTCTTAGAATGCCATTGCTTTAGCAGGACTTCCACCTTTGGAAGATTCTTTCAATAGGAAGAATAAACTTATTTTATATTCAAATTTCAAAAATGCTTAGTGAAAAATCAAAACAAACATTCAAACCTCCAAAAAAACCAGAAAAATCAAGTGGATTTCATATATAACTTTTTATAGTCTAGGCTAGAAAAGCTCATTAACACCTTCAGCTCCTGTAAAAAATGCACAACTGCAGCTCTGCCTACTGTCTAATACTGTTGCTCAATCAGGATTAAGTTCTGAGTTTGTTTTTCATTGTCAGTCTGGCCTAATTTCCCACAGCAGTCAGTAAAACACTGCAGCAAGCACGGTGATTTACAGTATTGCAACAATAAAATGCAGCCCTTTAGGGTTGTGCTACCCCTCGCTGGCAAAGCACACTCATCTGGATGCAGTGCAGGTCACAAAGGGTTTATTCTAGTAACCCAGTCATGCCTCTTCTCTGAACACCACCTAAGCATCCAACACAAGATGCCTCTCCTGCTGGCAAAGACATAGACTCATAGAATTTTCTAGGTTGGAAGGGACCTTTGAGATCACTGTCCCTAGAGATTTGCCAGTACAGCAGGTTATAACTCCTAGCTCCTAACAGCACACTTTGCAGTTCAGATCTGGTCTTTGCATTTCTCTGTACTGATAATGTTCTTTGGCTGTCTGAGCCAACGAAGGCTGAGGTTTGGCATTAGCTTTTGCATCATTTTCATCAAGACATGCATTTTTTAGAAACAAAGGTGCATGCTGAGTTATAGGTGACCATGCATGAAGTCACTGAGATGATGTCATGCTGACAAATGCATCTGGTATTTCCTTCTTTGAGGGTATTATGCATCTAACCAGATATTTACACACATACTAAACTAGTAATCCAGATGTTCTGTGTTTGGTCTGAAACCATACTGTTGATTTTAATTAGCAGTATCCCTTATTGCAATTTCTGTTCTCTAATTTAGTCATGTAACAGGGTAGTTTGCAAAAGAGCAGTCTCCAAACTTTGGTTTGTTCAAGAATCCAGAAACATTTCTGACTGCATTTGCCTCATAGGACACAATTAGGAAATCCATACCTTTTAAACAAAGTAAAGCAATACCATGTACTTGTCAAATCTATCTGTCAAATACACACCTCTGTGAAGAGCCATCCCTGAGGAAACCAGCACTATGCATGTCATTTAATTCCATTAATATCACAGTCATTTTAATATCCTTACCTGAACGGTTCGTCCTGCATTAATATGCTCTTCGTGCAATCTGCCCCAGAGCCTGCATCTCTGATACTAAAACAAAGGAAAAATAGTCCATATAATTGCTATTTTTACCAACTAACTATGCAGATAAAAGGAACCTTCAGTAACGATTCACTTTAACTTTCAAAAATTGACAGTGAAGGATCTGAGTCACAAGCATTTCTCCTGCAAAGTGAGAGGTAAATAGTAGTGTATTTTGTGAATATTTCATATAATGCATTTTACTGAAGTGCAGATAACCATGGCTCTAGCCCCTGTTTTTAACAACAAAGACATACTGCAGAACCCTGCAACTGCTGTGCCATAGTAACAAGGTGGTCAGTAAAACAAAGGGCAGAAGGAAGAAAAAGGGATGGAATTTGGGGACAAGCAGTACTGGGCATAGAGCACAACGTCTCTGATACTCTCTACAAGGAGAATTGCACCCATTGTAGAACACTACTGTCTACAGGAACACCCTTTCTGTAGAGTTACAAACACAGTTATGAGAACCATCAGGGCAGGAGGCCCCACTAACTTCAGCAGGGACACTATCCACCCAGCACTTCCCACCAGACAAGGACCAGAGTAATTATCCCATTAGCAAAAAACAGGTTTTGCAAAAGAACTGCTTATCTTCACATATAAACTTTCTCATCGTTAAATGATACCAATCCTTGCTGTTACCAATTGACATAAATAATACAGAGACATCATCATGAAAGAGAGTACTAAAACAGTAGGAGTAGAAGCTGTGATCCTTGGAATGTGGGCTGAAACTACCAAAAATGCATTTAGAATACTTGGAATTATGAAAATATTCTTTTTAATTGTTTAAATAACAAGACAAAATTTTTACCATTATTTCTGAGGTATTTTTATGCAAAGCTTAATTCCTGAATTCCTTAATATTCCTTCTTACCAGTAAAATACTCTATCTACAGCCTACATCTCTCCTTCATTCTTTTCATAATTTTAGAGGGCACAGCAATAAGGATCAAGTTAGTCAGCTTCCTAAAATACAAAAAGAAATCTGAAGTTACTTCTTATTGTCAGAGAAAAGCGTTCTTTCATGTTAGGATTCTGTAGTGCTATGGAGCAGAAAAGGTTTAGTGTTCAATTAAGTCAGATTAAAGAGATTTTCTTGGGAAACCAGCAACTTCTGCATAGATTATTATGCCATTAAAAGTACTGTCATTGCTCTTTAAAATAAAATGGACAAAAAAATCCGTATCAACAGTAGATCTGCCAATTCAGTTATCCCTGACAGAGTACTGAAACAGGAATTTCCGAGGGTGGAATTGGGGAAAAATTACCTTCTCAATTTTAATTGTCTGCATACTGAACAATAAAAAAAATCCTGTTTTCCAGTTAAGAGTTACAAGAAGAATTCCTCACAAAGTCTTTATAGCTTTTTATAATTTCCACTAGAAAGGCTCAGCACATTTATCTGCTTTATACACTTGTAAATTTTACTACTTCGCTTCAAAATTCCTAGTATGCCAGCAATGACTTCAAAGAATCCAGTGACTTGAGACACTCAGAGCAACAACATGCCTGTGGTCAGCGAATTCTTCCTTGTTGACTTCTACTTCCAACACAAAGTAGGCCATACTGCTGGGCAACGCTTGCTCTGGGAGACTCAAGGATAGCAAACCTTGAGAAGAGACGGTATTGACATTATTTATCATTTAAAAATACAAATGGAACTAAGAGGAGCCCATAAAATAAGAACACTTCTGGAATCCTAACCTGTTAGAGCACGTCCAGAGGAGGGCCATGAAAACGATCAGAGGGCTGGAGTACCTCTCCCGTGAGGACAGACTGAGAGAGCTGGACTTGTTCAGCCCAGAGAAGAGAAGGCTCTGGGGAGACCTGATTGCAGCCTTTCCATGTATAAAGAGGGCTTAGAAGAAAGACTTTTTACTAAGGCCTGTAGCAACAGGACAAGGGGCAACACTTTTAAACTGAAATGCAAAGTTTAGATTGGACATAAGAAATACATTTTTTACAACAGGGATGGAGACACACTGGAACAAGTTGCCCACAGAAGCTGTGGATGTCCCATTCTTGGACATGTTCAAGGTCAGGTGCAAGGGGGCTTTGAGGAACCTGATCTAGTGAAAGATGTCCCTGCCCGTGGCAGAGGTGTTGGCCTTGATGGTCGTTAAAGGTTCCTTCTTATCAAAACTATTCTGTGGTTCCCTGATTCTGTGATATTTAATCATAATGGTGCTACAGCCATATTGTTCATATTCCACACCAGAAATACAGAACATAAGGTTACTCTTAGACATTCAATCTCTTTTTTAGCCTGGACGAACGTACGATCTGCTGGATCCAGCACTGGCTGGAAGGACGATCCCAAAGGGTGGTGCTCAATGGAGTTAAATCCAGCTGGCGGCCGGTCACAAGTGGTGTTCCTCAGGGCTCAGTACTAGGGCCTTTCCTTTTTAATATTTTCATCAATGATATAGATAAGGATATAGAAAACACTATTAGTAAGTTCGCAGATGACACTAAGTTGGGTGGGAGTGTTGATCTGCTTGAGGACAGGGAAGCTCTACAGAGGGACTTGGATAGACTGGATAGATGGGCCAATGTTAATGGCATGGCCTTCAACGAGGCCAAGTGCCGGGTCCTGCACTTGGGCCACAACAACCCCATGCATCGCTACAGGCTTGGGGCAGTGTGGCTGGAGAGCTGCCTGGCAGAAAAGGACCTGGGGGTGCTGGTCGACAGGAGGCTGAACATGAGCCAGCAGTGTGCCCAGGTGGCCAAGAAGGCCAATGGCATCCTGGCTTGCATAAAGAATAGTGTGACCAGCAGAAGTAGGGAGGTGATTGTCCCCCTGTACTCAGCACTGGTTAGGCCACACCTTGAGTATTGTGTCCAGTTCTGGGCACCTCAGCACAAGAGAGATATCGAGGTGCTGGAGCGAGTACAGAGGAGGGCAACAAAGCTGGTGAGAGGCCTGGAAAACAAGGCTTATGAGGATCGATTGAGGGAGTTGAGGTTGTTTAGTCTGAGGAAGAGGAGGCTGAGGGGAGACCTCATCACTCTCTACAACTGCTTGAAAGGGCACTGTAGAGATATTGGTGCTGGTCTCTTCTCACGGGCAATGAGCGACAGGACAAGAGGGAATGGCTGCAAGCTGCAGCAGGGTAGGGTTAGGCTGGACATTAGGAAAAAAATTTTCACGGAGAGAGTGGTCAGCCAGTGGAATCAGCTGCCCAGGGAGGTGGTGGAGTCACCCTCCCTGACTGTGTTTAAGAGCAGATTAGATGTGGTGTTGAGGGATCTAGTGTAGGGGAGAACTTGTAGAGCAGGGCTGATGGTTGGATTTGATGATCCCAGGGGTCTCTTCCAACCTAAATGATTCTATTCTATTCTATTCTATTCTATTCTATTCTATTCTATTCTATTCTATTTCCTCTATGTCCTATTCTCTTTTGAGAGCTCCCTTTAGAAAGAAAAGAAAGAAACCGTCATGTTTATGCTATGCATCCCTTCCATTTCTCCTTGAAAGTATCCAGTGGACATGGAGAAAACTCAGAGCTTTTCATTATACCCTTTGCATTAATTTTTGTAACAGGTAGAGCTCACCAGCATCTCTAAAAGCTCTACACTAAATGTCTTACACAAATGTATGCACTCTGCAGTAAGACTCAGATACCTTAACTTCTCGTTTTGTGTCACCTTTATGAAGAACATAAGGTCCTCAGCAAAAGGCCAAAAGTGTTTGGCACAACATCCTTAACTTTGGCTCAATCACAGGGAAATAAATTAAAACTGAGAGCAACAGAGAAGAGGATGCCATGTCTTCCAGGACTTTGGTTTTTAAGGATTGTTGCCTAACACCAACAAAGTTAAGGGCAGCATGCCAAAATTGCCACCATCCTTTAGTACCATAACAATTGCTTTCATCTAACACAGGCCAACAGAAAATCATAATTCCTTTGGATAAGCATGCACACTCCTCTTTTGGAGTGAAAAGCCACCAACTCCATGGAATGTGCCTCAGGAAAAAAGAACTCTTTGGGGAAAACATGGAAAATCGAAATAAAAACTCTTCAGAAACTGTCATATGGAAAGTTGGACTCTCAAATAGTTGAGAAGCAATGACAATGGATTTATGGTAGCCACCTCCTCTGAAAGGTGTACTCAAGGTCAAATTTCATTATATATTGATTTTATAGTTTCTTCAAACAGTGATTTAGTAGATTAATTGTTTGGACTATCTCTGGAACCTAAGGTTTAAATCAATATTCATGAAATGAGGTTAGAGATATTGGCTTCATCATAAGTAAATAATGTTGCTGCTTTAAGCAATTTGACATAATTAGTGATTTTTGCTTAAAAGTAGCCTGTAAAATAAACAGGACCAGATTATATAAAATTATCCTTTTACCTCTAGGGATGTTTAGTTTACATGGCTGAAAGTTAGTTTTTACAAAAAGTGGTTTAAAGAAAACCATTTAGGCTGCTGCTGGTCCTAAAAGTACAGTAACACGTTCCTTATGGCTAAAATGCATGTAAAAAGATATAAAATGCAAATTATCAGGGAAGTATTTCACACAATCTATTGCTAGTGTTCTGATCAACTAAAACTAACTACTGAGAGACTTCAAATTCTCATTTGCCATTTTTTTACTCTCACATTCTCATAAATCTGTGAGAAGAGTAAACTTTGGAATATTTATAATTCTTGCAGCCAAGAAAAAATATTTAAAAAAAAAAAAAAGAAGAGAGAAACTTTCAAATGTTAAGAACATTATATTGAGTGTATTCTAAAGAATTTTGTCTAATAAAACATGGAGCAATGGGTGCAAGCTGGAACATAGGAGGTTCCACTTAAATATGAGGAAAAACTTCTTCACAGTGAGGGTACCAGAGCACTGGAAGGGGCTGCCCAGGGAGGTTGTGGAGTCTCCTCCTCTGGAGACATTCAAAACTCACCTGGACACATTCCTGTGTGACCTGCTCTAGGTGTTCCTGCTCCAGCAGGGGGATTGGACTAGAGGATCTTTCAAGGTCCTCTTCCAATCCCTGATATTCTGTGATTCTGTGATCTAGCATTTAGGGACTTTTTTTCTTCTACTCATCTCATAAATGTTTGTGTCTTATAGTTTTTGTCAACACACAGAAGCTCTGAAGTCTTCAGAACTGCCGAATCCCTTCCGGGGTAGTTCCCAACTGTTTATTGAAGGGTTTTATCCATAGTCACTTGTTTCTAATAATTCTATTAATTACTAATGCAAGTATCAAATCTGCCAGCATTTATACTGTCTAGGGATGAAGAAATTTTTATTATTAGTAAGAAAACAATAAGAAATACAAATCTCTATTAATAAAAAATGAGAAAGACAAATCTGTACTTGACATTGCTACCACTTCTTGCTTTCATAAGAGTGTTATTCTAGAGGAAGCAGTCAATACTTTCAGAACTATGTTTTCAATTATTTAATGATTTTTCTGATATGCAAATTTTATTCTGTTGACTGAACAGATTATTCACACTGATACCATCAACAACCTCAAAATCTCAAGAAATGTTCAGAAAAGTCAGACTTTTACACTCAAAACATAAAGTTCATCTACCCAGTAAAGCATCTTGGTATTTCAGTGTGGTCACTGGATGCCATTGCAGTCTGTACTGCCTGTAACTGTAATTGTATTGCCTGTAATTAAACTCAGGCTAAGCAGGAGTTTCTCTGACAATGCTTTGAACCAAGTGTTAGATCAGAACTAACTTCAAGACTCGGTTTATCCTGACTGCTCATATTTTCTTCTAGAAACAGAAAACTACTCTTGCAATGATCTCACCTTCTGTCTGCAAAACAGGAACGCTTTACGCAACTAAGTTGCTGGGCCAATAAACACTTCAGCTGACCAACCCATGGCTGAATTCAGCAGAACATATTCCACCCCTTCCCTGACACCAAGGTAGCACTACATGGTTAGATACAGCATAATTATTCTTTGTCGAATACGTAAACGATTTTCAGCAGGGTCAACCAGTACCTGGCTACCCCTCCTCGCTGCCAGGTCCTGCAACACACAGCAATTCCCAAGATCATCTCTCACACTCCTTAGTACTACAAAGGGTAATTATGACTGTAGGGGGACTTCCTGAGTCATTTACTCTCTTCCCTTGTTTTAACGGTGTCACCTGTTTTAGTAAATCTCTTAGCGCCTTTCCCAGCAAAACAATTGCTCTGTTTCCACAGGCAATAGCTGTAATAATAACCAGAGACTGGGAATGTTTGAGTCTGAAATCTGGTCACCTGTGCTGTTAAATCATCAGAACTGTCCCTGCCATGGTTTTGGCCATGCCAAATAGTTCTGTCACATAGAGAATGTCTGAGAATGGTTAAGGAGATAGAAACACAGAGCAGAGGCTATTCCCAACTGCTAGTGTTGGTGCAGCCACCCTGCTTGGCAGAATAGGAGAGTTTAGTAAGATGGGCACAGCTCCTTTCACACCAGACAACTGTCATGGGTGTGCTTATTTTACCAGTACAGCCATTGCCACACTGTATGGAAGAATTTAAGGTGACACTGATTTTTCCCTGAAGAGTATTCAGTTCCACTGCCAAGTGTGAGCTAATGTCAACAAAAAGCATATCCATGTGCTGTCATTTTGATGCAGTTCTTTTTCTATTTACTTAAATAATTTCTTGCCCCTCAGTTGAAAAACATACATAGGAAAAGATATCTATAAAGATTAAGTTATTCAGAATAGTTGGCAGCAAGCCACTGTGACTTAAAAAATAAATTAAAACAGACTTAAATAAAATAAGACTATTAGGCTGCTTTCCTTAAAACAAGTGTTTAGCACAAAACATTAACAGGAGTATTGACTGACTAGTTCCCACCAGTAAAGGCCTCTGTCCACATAGAACAACCCAGGCAATACAGAAGTTTCATTTTCAGCAAAATTTGAATTTCAACATTTAATAATCAGCTTTCTATTAACATTTCTACCTAAACTTCCAGCATGGCTGCCTCTATACTGCAAAAAGGACTGTATAAGTAAAAAGTGAACACCGACCTTCTCAATATTTATTTGGTGTTTTCTTAACCTCTCCAAATCTGTTGGGATCGCCACTTTAACGAATTTTTGAATGGCAGGTTCAATCCGACGGAGCTTAACTTTTTCATCATCTTCAGACATCCTAAAAGCAGCTTTTAAGTCAATACTTGTCCAGTCTATCTTCACCAAGGTAGAAACCCCTAAAAACCAAAGAATTACAGGCTTATAAAAACGCAGTAAGCTCGAATCACTTTTTAAAAGAAAGCAAAATAAAGTAAAGCAGTCTTTCCAATACCAAAATACCAATCTATAATACTAATACCAATCTATTCCAAACCCACATTTGAGCAGTATTGACTACTTAAAATCTGGATACTCTATTTGCATGTAAATGTATTATTTCCATTTATTTGCAGGCCCTGGGGATAAATTTTTCATAGACAAAACTTACCACTAACAACAACAAAAAAAGCTAAATAATGAAGGCAGACACAAACAGGCTTTGCAGCATGATGATAGACAGAAGCCTTTGAAAAAGCCTTCCAATTAGATGCTTTGCTTGGTCAGAACTCTACTTTTGCCCATTTACATTCTGATTATCTTAAAAATTATAAAACACACGTCCTGAAAAGACACAAAAAATAAAATTAAATTGGGGAGTCCATTTTCTAGAGAGATTAAGAGCTCCTGAATGAAGATTCGCCCTCCAAATTCCATTTGTCCCCCCCTGAAAATGACCAAGGCATCACCTGACAAGGGGTTTAACCAGGTTGCTGACGAGCAGGTACATAAGCAGCCTGAATTCTGTTCCCTACACATGCATAGAGCATAACTTTGGAGGTTCACTTCTCTCAAAGAAAGATGTACAGAACTGTATATAACTGCATTTATCTACGGAGCATCTGAGGAATATAAAGCAATTTCATTATGCTGAATGCACACAAGAGGCAAGAAAAAAATATTGTGAGATAATTTTCTAGCTTTAACACTTTCTTAAAAATACTTTTTATATATGTTTTATAACAGAGGTTATTTAAATTAGATCTTCTTTCTGTATACTCCTTTTTTGAACAAAAGCAAGAAGTCAAAGTTGAATTGCAGACACGTGTGAGAAACTTTTGCCACAAGGGTCAATAAAAAGACTCTTGCTGAGTTGCTTACATGAAAGAGTACCTGCTCTACAACAACGGCAACAGAAGGCTTTCCCTCATTCTCCTGTTCCAGTAATCAAACTAATTCAAAATAATTAAACCAGCACAATCCTCCTGGTGCAGATGAGGCACAACAGAATGTGACAGACTAAAAAACTTGCCTATTTTTCACACAGCCAACCCCTATTATGAACAGTGAAGTTAGACATTATTTTTCCCCCATCTAACTCTGGTGTGAAAGTGCAGAGGGGAGCACTGAGGGTTTTCTGAGACCTGCATGCCTGAAGGCAGAGCGAATGTGAAGGCAGGCACTGGTTGATGGCACTGGGACTCGACTGAATCCCTGAAAGTTCAGTCCCAACCCTCACCTGTGCACTGCAGGGAGGACATGCAGAAAATCACCCTCACCTTCAAAGGAGCCAAGAGGTATGCATCTTCCATCAGGCCAGTGAAAGAGCTGGAAGCACTTGTGGCAAAGGGAAGCTGGGCTTCTAGGGGAAAACAGTCCCAGATTACTCACCCTGTACAACACAGCTGCAAATAAAATAACGTTGTGTTTTTCTGAAGAACAGAATGCTGACAGAAGACTCTCCTCTGTTATCTGTCCCACCCAACAGACTGAAAACATGGAAAACTGAGTATTTACTGAGTAAACCCCATTAGGGGAAATCAATCTTTAAGGTTTCACTACACCTTTTCTTTTGCAGAACCTCAGAAGCAAATGATTTCATCAACTGACTTTGCAGTCACTGTTAAATCATCCCCACTTCACGTACTACCAACAAGTCTTGCAAATCCCCTTCTAACCCAAGGTATTTCATATTAATAGCCCTTTGTCCAAACCTTCAAATAAACATGCAGTGGGTGGCCTTGTATTTTGGGGGATGTAAAAGGAACTTTAATCTACTTTAATCCTTCTGTGTTGATTTACTCTTTCCACCATTCTAAGAACAGTAGCATAAATGCAAGATGATAAGAAAATACATTGGTCACTACAATATATACACTATATCTCTATAATATATACACTATACCCCTTGGTCACTACAGCCCCTAACACTTTTAAAAGAGCCATTCCTGTCTCACAGAGAACTCCATTTTGAGCCTAGATCCCATATTTGTTTTTTTCCCCAACAAGCAAAAGATGAAAAGCATCATACTCCAAACTGCAGTACTTCCTCTTCAAAAACACATTTAGTTTCTTGACAGCTTATACACTAATCCATGAGTTTATGAGCTAGAAGTAATTAAAAATTGGTTCCTTAAGGGTATTTAGTAGTCGTGTCATGCTTTTAATACTGAATCATCTTGAAGAAGCAATGACATAAATTATTCAAAATTACCACACAACAAGAACTCACAGAAACCCACAGCCCATTCTGTCTTAAAACAAATACTGTAGACACTAAACTAAATCCATCATCATTTTGTCCTTAACCTTTAAAAACAACTGGAGATTGATAAGAGTCAAAACTGACAGTTTAGATGACCTATAAACTGGATCACTGTGAAAGCAGAGTTAATGTAACCAAAGGCCATATGTCTTGAGTAGGTGATCTGAAGAAGCTACAGTTTTCAATTCAAAGGTCTGGCTGCATGCATGGCTCTGGATACTCATTTTCTTTGCCTTAAGAATTCCCAGTCAGTAAACTAGCCTTGACAACACCGTCTGAAAATCTCTTTAAGGCACTGCTGCCTTAAATTCACCACACACTAAGTATGAGAAACTAAGAAAGAAATATAAAACCTCCTTGCATTCTCATCAGATCTCCCACTTTAATGTTCCCTTGAACAGTACAGTAGCTTTTGCAATAAAAAATAATTCTAAGCCATAAATTACCAGTAAGAAAATAATCAAGGTCTTATTTGGTTTTGTGTTTGTATGATATGGCAAATAAAATCATCATTACAAGGTTTTGTGATGACTGTATGTTCATTCCAGATGCACTTTCAAGGAAATCGAAAGTTTCTTGTATACATTATTGGGTTTCTGGTTTCCCAAGCATAACTTTAACAACTCATTTCCAAAGCTGGGGTTTGAATAATTAGAGAATAACCAAGCAGTTTAGGTTGCAAGGGATTTTCATATGCCATCCAGCACAAACTAAATTAGATGTGGTTGCACAGGTCCTCGTCCAGTCAAGTTCTAACACCTCCACAGATGGATGCTCCACACGCTCCCTAGACCCCTCCTTCAGTGTTTGACTATTCTCCAGGTTAAAAACAAACAAAAACTAAAACCAAAACCAACATGAACTTCATTGGAGCTTAACAAGCTTGTGTCCATTGCTTCTCATTCACTGTCACCTCCAAGAGGAGCCTGTGTCTGTACCTTCCCACCCACAGCAGTGAGATCTCCCTTTCCTTCATCTTCTCTTAAGGCTGAACAAATCCACCTCTCTGCTTCTCCTTGAGTAGCACGTGCTCCAGCGCCCTAACCACTTCACTAATCTCACAGATGCCAAACAGAGGAGGAAGAGTCACTCCCTTGGCCTGCTGTCCTTCAACCACATTTACTAATACAGCCCACTATATGGTTGCCCTTTCCTGCAACAGCACATTCAGACTCACACTCAGCATGTGGTCCACCACAACACACGGGTCCTTCCCTGCAAGGCTGCTCTCCAACAAGCTTTCCCACAGCCTGTTAAACTCATCAGGCTACTCCATCCCACATGCAGGGCTTTCTTGTTTTCACTGCTGGAATTGATGAGGTTCCTGTCAGCCCAGTTCTTCATCCTGTCAAGATCCCTCTGAGTAGCAGCCCTGTCCAGCCACTCTCCTCGGGCAAGTTAAAAACACTGCTCTCAACTGCAGCTTTTTAAAGAAGATAATTGTGCCTCTGTCCTAGGATCTGAATTACAGTCAGCGTGTACATGAACCTACAGAAATTCTGAGCCCTCTCTCAGAGGGTGACATTAAGACACTATGTGATTGGGTGACAGATCACCTTCCCTTCCTGTACCACTTCAGCAGGGGCTTGGACATCCTTCCTACAGGCATTTACCAAGTTCCAAGCACACCGAAAATCTCAAGTTCTCCAAGACTGGAATGTTCAACTCTGATTCTCTAAAATAAATTGAAGTTTGAGTAAAAAAGCCCATGAGAATACCATATCATTAAATCAGTAATTAAAAAAAAGTTAGATAAACCCATTTGTAATTAACTGTCCTTTATTATATTCACAGTGCAAGATATTTTGATAAACAAAGAAATTACAGAATCTTGGCTTTTCAAATGCTGATGCTACAAGCCTGTTAGGGGTTATCTTCTAACTAAAATACTTTCCATTTAACATTCAAAATTCATGCACCAAAATTCAATTATATTTCAATAACAGAAATAACACTTATCCAGAAGAGATCAAGACCCAGATGCAGAATAATTTTCAGTCAACTGTGTTAATAAAAAAGCAGACATATCCAGAGCATACTGTAGCAGCATTATCAAAGTATTAAATGGTGACAAAAAATTATTTATATATATATATACACACACATATATATATATACCCCTTCTTAACATTTATGTTTTCTAAAGATTGGCCTGAAACTGCCACTGTAATGTTGCAGTAAAATTAGCATAAAATAATACTATTAACTTGATTACCTGCACTTAATATGAAAATCACCTATGATTCTTACTACCCAACGCAGAAAAAAACTCCTAATCCAGTTTGTTCATCCCATGTCCTTGAAACTACTTAAGGGTATCTTCCATAAAGGATTAGTCCACAGGCTTTTGTTTGTAAGCAACAGAGCAAAAGAAGCTGAGGAGTTCCACTGGTTTGATCTTTTCTTTACCAAATAAGTGAGTATGTAAAGCAAACAAAATTTTTTCAAAACCAGATCAATACCTCTTTTCAGCTTTGGAAGGTCCAACCAGCATATGCTATCTTATTTCACTGTTTAAATCAAATAATTGTAAGGAGTAAAAGAATCTTAAGGCATCCAATTCCAGAGAGTGAAAGCATGAAGGCAATCCTGACACTAACACAAAGTCTCCCCTCACTTTGTGGCGGTGCATAGAAAGCAGAGAGTCATATCAATCCAGTCAATCAGAAGCAACATTCTTCCAATGTACAGTAACATACTTGTAACTTGTCTTAGAGATTTCAGTAAATACTGTTAATACATCCCAAATGTAATGCTCATGATAAACTGATAAACTGCCTAGTCTTCTCCATTCAAATATGGTATGAGAACATGCAGGATATACCTGCATAAAAAGAGATAGATATATATATATAAAAAATATAAGATTTCTGCTTGTTCAGGGAAATGCAACATAACACTCCTATTTGATTTTAATTCCCTTACAACACTTTAGGCAACCACTGCCACTACAAAAAGTGCTTCCAGCATAGATGCCTGGTTTTTAAGCGTTTTAAGGCCAACAAGCTTTTTCCTCTTCTCAATGTAAATAAAATAAATTAAATTGCAGACGTGAGAATACAGAGACTTACAACAGCTTTCTCAGTAGGGTGACCTGAAACACCTCTTACGAGAATAGTACCAGCCCCAAAATTAGAGTGACAAAAAGTATTCGCTAATGCTGACTTGGCTGAGGTCTGTAGTTAGTGAGGAACACGCTCCGTGGCAGGCTACAGCCATATTGCACTTTGGGTCCAAATTCCATCTTTTTCCTTTGGCTGTAAAAGGAACTGAAGGAAAATCTCTTTGTTAGGCTGAAATAAGACACTGTCACCGACCCCAGCGTATCCACAAAGCGACACGAAACTACTGAGTGGGATGAAGAGCCACGTGTGTGGGGATCTCCCACCCAACAACCAGAATCAGGGGCTGCACCTCCTCGGCTGCGGTTCCTAGCAGAGCTGTGCACTCGTGGGTGAGACACACTTGGTCCAGACAAGGCAAGGGCGCGTGACTGCATTTTGGGAAACCAGAGCAGACGACAGGCATTTTGTACTGGTTCTACAGAAGTAAGCCAGCTGCAGAAAATACCTAATGACTCACACGCCAGCATTTTTTGAATGAAGCTGAACTGGTGGAGTGACTTTACAGTGGACTGACACCTGCAATACGTGGCGGCAGAGCAGTCCAACCTGCAGTCAGAGCCCTAACACTGATTTTCCTGTGTTACTGAACCTTGCCCCTGGTCTCACCCCAGCAACCCAGAGGTTCAGGGCTGCCAACCCTTCCCGTTGGATATTAGTATATAGTACTAATAGTACTATTACCCCGATGAACAAGGGGTTTAGGTGGACAGCAGAAGCATAAAGAAGGAAAAAAAGAGGTTTATGCCCCGTGTCAGGGCTACAAGTGGACTACATTACTTCCCTTTCCTAAACTGTTTTTAAAATTCTGAGGAATGCCGAACCAAACCACTTGTCACGCTGCGCTTGTGCTATTTATATATATTTTTTTCCCCTGAATCCAAGCTCTGCTTCGGTTCAGCCCCCCACCACCCCACCGAGCTCCCGCACCCACCAAGGACCGCTGGGCCTCGCCGCTCCAGGGGGCACCCGCACAGCCGGGGCACCCGCAGCCGCCAGCCCTGGGGAGGGAAACCGCTTCCACCCGAGTGGGGCACGGGGGGAGGGAGGGAACCGGACAAGCCTCCCCTCCGTCGTGGCAGCCAACCCCCGGGCTCAAGGCGCGGAGAGGCCCAGGTCCCGGCCTGCGGCCCGCAAAGCCGAGGCGAGCGGCGGCCCTCGCTGAGGGGCACGAAGGAGAAGGGGTAGGTCGGGGAGATGGGGACCCGGCGCTCCGCTTCCCGCCGCGGGCTCCTCCTACCAGCC
>VZTM01009511.1:161303-207526 GCA_013400555.1 Jacana jacana | reverse complement strand
CGATTTTCCTCATGTTTGTTTTCCTCCGTAACTCTCGGTGCGGGGCGGGAGGCGGGAAGGGGCCGGCGCGGAGGAGGAGGAGAAGAAGAAGAAGCAGCTACCCTCGCCGGGGCGAGGGAGTACCGGGGTAAGGGCTCATCGGGACAGAAAAGTTAAGGTGCTTCTTTTAAAAGAGAGTCAAAGGTTTCTGCCACCATTTAAAGAACTTCTCTCAAGTTCCCCACGACCCAGGTTTTTACTTGCCTTGGCATGTAATTCAGGTAATACCAAATTGCCGGGTGGAACTCACCCTTGGCAGTATTGGAGGCCGGGCTGGATGGGGCTGTGGGCAGCCTGCTCTAGTGGGAGGCGTCCCTGCCCACGGGAGGGGGGGTTGGAACTCGGTGATTTTTAAGGTCCCTATTAACGTAAACCATTCTATGATTCTGTGACCTAGGAAATTACAGAGCATTGATCTGTAGCGGGGACATGCCAGCCAGCCTGAGCCAGCGGGGCTCCCTCTCTCCCCAGCCAACCTTCACTGTTCCTACAGCATCCAGAAAACAGGTAATCTACCAAGTACTTCTGACCTGTGTTTTGAAAATAAGTGTACCCTGTGGGTGCCTGACACTCATCCTTCTTTGCCACCACCTCAGCTGTAGGACAGGCAGAGCAAAACCTCCAAGGGCAGCCTGGTATCTTTCCTGGTCTGAAGAGAGGTGAAAAACTGTCTGGCTAAGGTGGCAGTATTGGTAGAGCACCTATGTTTGCACTATTAAAATAGAACATTTCCTTAGAATTCAACAACATTAGTAGAACAGACTTAAGATTTCTGAAGTATTGAAGTTAAATATTTAAGTATTTAAGTTAATTTTGATGTTCTGAGTAAGATTTACATTATCTGTCCATCTTTCTATCATTCCACGCCCTTTTGGCTAGTTCTCTCTAATTTGGAGAAAGTCATTACCCTTTTACAAGTTTTGTGGCAGTTGATGTGTCGCTGAGGAAATAAACCCTAATTTGTTTCTTCAGCAAGGGAACAGCAAGCAGAAAAGTTAGCTCTAACACCTTCTTGTTGGCAGCAATCAGCCAGACAATCCGTATAAATACATTAGCCATCCATGTTGCATACACATAGTTCCAGACTGCTAGGTGGGATTTTCACAGGGCAAACGGAGAGGAAATTGTAGTTATTGTAACTAAAGTTATTTTGGGGCTAAAGGCTGCAAATCCTCAGGGTCTGGTGTCTTCCTTGGTTCTGTTGCTCACAAGACAGCTGATGGAAGGACAACAGAGTACTGGGGAATGCCAGAGTACTGAAAAAAAAGCTTACACTGAACATACATTTTTAAAAGGGTAAAGAGGATGACAGAGGGCAGCCTAGCATAGCCAGTTTGACACAGATATGGGGACGTACTGATGGGATACAGTCATTAAATGCCAATATAATTAAATGCCAGTCAACACTCATATGAAAAAAGATTTCATTAAATGCATTTGAATTTGGTTGATAAAGGTGATAACTAACTCAGCCTCCCTCTGAGTTAGAATGGTACACTATTCTCATAAATACAATGTGGAATACAAATTCTGCACAGTTTATAGTGAGTGATTCAGCTGGCAGTTCTCAGGAGAAGTAGTCGTAAGGAAAGACTTATCATAAGGTTGTCTTTTTGGGTGGTGTTATCCCTGGCCTGGTACTATTAGAAATTACCTGGACAAACCCCCCAGATTATTACCTTGCTGTTGTAAATAAAGGTAAGGGCAGGTCACTTAGATAAACTCTTTTGAATTGCTTTGTAAGATCTTCTCACTTGCAAAAGTGCTCCTCTGAAAACAGTCAAGTTAGAGGTTATGCATTCAAAATAAATCCTCAAAGCCACACTTGGAATTTGAGGGAGAGCAAATGGCATGAGACAATGCTAAAGAGGACCTGGACACTCTGGTACATAAGCAGCTGAATGTGAGCTCCCAGAACAAAGCTTTTGCAAACTAGTCCTCTGAAGCAAAACCAGAGGAACATCAAATACAACAGGAAATGGATATTATCCCTGTTTATAGCACTGGTGCAGCCATTATTGAAATAATGCATTTACTTTGGGCATTTACACTTCAAAGGAATGTTAAATATTGGAAAGAGTCTGGAATAAATTTATGAAACGTGTAGAAAATGTGCATTAACGTGAGATATTTTAGAAGCACAATCCAGTGCAGGTGGAGAGGTACCATTGTCATAAGCATACTAGTACTTCTCTGGTTTAGAGATGTTTGAGGAGTAGAAGCAGTTTCTGGCTTTCAGAAAATTACTAGATTCTCAAAGCAAAACTAATTAACATAAAAATACTAGAAATATGACATCTCTTAATTGGCTATTGGATGAAACTATCTATGAAACTGCCTTGAAACAATTCAAAATTGCCAGCAGAAAAATAGAGATTATTTTTTCAAAGATGTGCTGTAGCTCAAGCATATGTGTGGAATACCCTGGCAGAGGTTCTGTGTAGTCTGATACAGGGGTGATATGACCACAAGATTATACTCAGCCCTTTCTATCCTTCAACTGTGACTCCAGAAGAAGACCAAGAAGTCTTGTTATGTAGGAACAAAAGAAGGAGTAGGATGCCACAGATGTTCCCAAAAAGGAAGATTTACTTTGTGAGTCCTAACAGGCAATGTCTGAGGAACTCATGGCACATTTCATTGTGAATATGACATTCATGTCTGACTGTCCAGTTCTGCTACCTTTGCAGTGATCTACCAGACAACCCAGCAGTGACTTCAGAGAAGTCCAAATGTCCTCAAGGAAAAAAATGTCAATGCAAAATGCTATGTCAGTCATGTAAAGATCATCAAAGGAACAAGAGTTCCACCTTCAGGTCTGGGAAAATACTACCTCTGATGGCAAAAAGATATCTCTGAAAAAAGATTTTAAAGGGCAGATGGAGTTGGAGTTCCTGAAACAGACTCAGACTTGTATTGCATATCTGTGATCAGTTTTGAGTGGTCTCTTACAGGTCTGGTGACCACGTGAGTGCCTATACATTTATCAGAGAAACTGTTGTGTATCAACCATGAAAAGTCTAGAAGAAAATCATGAAGACTCCTAAGGAGGCAGAGAACTGCTGTACTAAAGAAGGGCTTGCAGCAGTTTCTTTTTCCACGTGAGATCATTCATAGTTTTCAGACCAGGATCCCGAAGTGCAATTCACATAACATGGTTCCTTCACTTTGCCTAACCACTAAGCTCCCCTCTCAGCAGGTTTCCTTCCCTCACAGACTCTCAGTTAACTCATGCTGGGGAGGATGTTTCAGGGTGTTGCTCAATAAAGACAGAAGTGCCCAGATGTACTTGCATTATGTTCCCAGAGATACATCTTTTTCCAGTAGACCATTTCAAAATCCTGTTGCCTTTTTCAGTGCATTATTGTTACAGATACACTGATTTCACTGTCAAAGGACTTGTGCTGGCAAGAACTGGTAATAAAGTTTCCATTGTGTCATGGAAAACAGCCATTACTGTCTTATGGTGAACGTTGACCTCTCAGTCTTTCAGGAGCACGAGGTTGTTCAAAATTAGATCCTCTTTTAATGTACATCCCTGAAAAAAATCAATCTTTTTCAGTAATCCTTGGCTGAGGGGCGTATTGTGGAATATGTTACACCATTTTCTGGAACTGTCTTCCTGATGTAAAAAAAAAATACCACTGGTTTGTTTGGGGGGAAGCTATTTGCTACTGTTGACAAAAATTGCTGTCATCTTTTAAGGTTGGTGGAATTCCAACACCCTTTTAGTGTAATTTGCTGTAAAACCAACTCAGCTTTGGTCGAGGTTCATTGAGATAGTATTGCAGGAAGGAGTTTTTCCAAGTGGTAATGAAACAACAGAGGTTTGTTGTACATTGACATATTCTCAGTAGCAATAACGCTGACCAGGGTGTAAAAGTAGGAGAGAAAGCAATTAGGGCAAAGCAAAAATTCTGCTTTGAGAGAAATGCATCCTCACTGGTAGCACTGGTTATTTGTGTCTTTTCCAGCATATTCACAAGTCTCACGCTGTGACCGTGGTGCATAGAATCATAGAATCATTTAGGTTGGAAGAGACCCTTGGGATCATCAAGTCCAACCATCAGCCCTACTCTACAAGTTCTCCCCTACACCAGATCCCTCAACACCACATCCAATCTACTCTGAAACACAGTCAGGGATGGTGACTCAACAACCTCCCTGGGCAGCCCATTCCACTGACTGACCACTCTCTCTGTGAAAAACTTTTTCCTAATGTCCAGCCTAACCCTACCCTGCTGCAGCTTGCAGCCATTCCCTCTTGTTCTGTCGCTCATTGCCCGTGAGAAGAGACCAGCACCAACCTCTCTACAATGCCCTTTCAAGCAGTTGTAGAGAGTGATGAGGTCTCCCCTCAGCCTCCTCTTCCTCAAACTAAACAATCCCAACTCCCTCAATCGATCCTCATAAGCNGACATCATCAATGAAGATATTAAAAAGGAAAGGCCCCAGTACTGAGCCCTGAGGAACAATGTGTGTGCAGGAATGGTTTGCAGGAGCTGTCACCGATCTAGCCCTGCAGCAGTGATGCAGGAAAGCCTGTACAGAGGGGATGGCAGGTACAGAAACTGTCTGTCTCCAACACCTGGTCTGCAGCTGGATTTCCCTAAGGAGAAGAGCAGGGTGAACCAGGCATGGCTGCTGGTAGGAGCTCATGTCGCTGGCTCTTGTGGAACGTGCCCCTGCTGCTGGCATAACCAAAGGAGGTAAAACCTTATACCAACTGTTGCTGGGGCTGTGGCCCTGCCTGGGGATTTTCCTGTGACTGGAATTTCATCAAGACCCCCCCTTTTTTTTTTTCTTTCTTTTTTCTTTTTTTTTTTTTGTCCAACTTCTTTTCGTTCCACTGGAGCTGAAGAGGATTGCTCACACCTAAAATTACACACCTAAAATTTGAGGAAGAGGGAAGAGGATGCTGAGGGGAGACCTCATCACTCTCTACAACTGCTTGAAAGGGCATTGTAGGGAGGTTGGTGCTGGTCTCTTCTCACGGGCAATGAGCGACAGAACAAGAGGGAATGGCTGCAAGCTGCAGCAGGGTAGGGTTAGGCTGGACATTAGGAAAAAGTTTTTCACAGAGAGAGTGGTCAGTCAGTGGAATCAGCTGCCCAGGGAGGGGGTGGAGTCCCCATCCCTGACTGTGTCTAAGAGTAGATTGGATGTGGTGTTGAGGGATCTGGTGTAGGGGCGAACTTGTAGAGTAGGGCTGATGGTTGGACTTGATGATCCCAAGGGTCTCTTCCATCTATATGATTCTATGATTCTACTCATCAGCTTTCACTCTGTGCTGCAGCAGCGCTGTATCAGATACTCTCAGTCTCATTTGGGAGGTCACCCCAGCAGTTTCACTGTGCTACAGGGGAAGGTTGACCTAACTCAGTTAAAAAGTTCTTAGTGGGACTGCCTTCTGTGTGCATGCCTGTGTTCTCTTGGTATAGGATACATTGTCATCACCTTAAGCTAAATCCCTACAAGTTACTCTAACTAGAAAAAAGAGTTTGCATAGGAGGCAGTTCTACCGAGCAAAGGAAGTTGGTGCATTTTTTGTTTTTATACAAGGCCTTAGAAATTCTTTATCCTATCTTAGATCAGGGAGAGGATTTAGTTCTTTGTCCAGGTTCCAATGCTTCCTGACACGAGAAAATATGAACTGCAGTTAGAGGGGAAAAAAATAGAAGGTGGTGAATCAACTGAACAAACTTTCATTTAACCAGTTCATCCACCCTCTGTACCAGTAACCAAACTTCACCTTTTGTAAAATCATTCAGCCTTGAAGGAGGGATTCTGGATGTCTTCCAGTTGCAGACCAGAGGTGAAATGTCACGGTCCTGCATTCATAATCAGGCTACATTAAAATGTTTTTAAAAGCCTTTTTAATTCCTTTTGCTTAGTTAGGAAGGTGATTCTGATTCTGCTGGCCTATGAATCACACTATGATTTAAAGGTGTTTCATGCCACTAACCTTTGGACTGTCTCCAACGGTGGCCACAAGTGCACAATGAGGGAAGAGTAAGAATCAGGCAAGCATATGTGCTAGTTCCTTCTTAATGTTCTCCCAGCCTTCAGCTGTTTTTCACACTGGGGGTTTCCCAAGCCACATATGGGTTTTATCTCAGTAACCCCTACGGATCTCTTCCAATGGCTCACCCCGTCTCTTCTAGAAAGTAAGTAAAGCTTTTTCATGCACAGCCCTTTCACAAGGATTCACCCGGGACTGCTGCCCTCTGCCTAAAAGAGGGTGGCTCTTCTGACAGTTGATTCTTGTCCAGCCTCTCCATGCTGCTCATTACTCTGTAGACCTAATTTCTAGCTTACACCTTTTTTTTTTCAGGCACGACCGCTCCTTATGGACTATTTACTCTGTAACTTTTATCATTCTTGCTGGTTTTATCTTTTTGGCCTTTTCCATTTCCAATTTATCTGTATCTTTTCTCTCTCTCTCTCTCTCTCTTTTTTTTTTCTGTGATGAGGGGGCCAGAGCTGCACATGGTGTTCATTTTGTGGGCAAAATACAGATTGATACGCTGTTGTAATGGTATTTTCTCTTTTGTTATCTATCACTTTGGTAGCAATTCCTAGCATTTGATGTGTCTCCCCTCTTTATTTTGCCTTTAACCGCATCTGAGAAGTTTACCTGCAAGTCTCCATTATGGCTCCAAAGTCTTGCTTTGAGTGGTATTGGCCAGCTCAGTGGTTGGCTGCTTAGCTTAGGAACTGGCCGTACAGTTGCACTGATTTGATTGAAGGCAACATAATAAGGCAGTTGTACAAAGGAATACTTCTACTCACGAGAAGGCCATTCTTACTAGGAGAAGTCAGGGTGAGTCAGAAGTGAAGAGGAGGAATGGCAGAGGTATAATTCAACACCTATCGCTAGAAAGTGTCTGTCATTTCTCATAAGTGACGAGCAGTATAAAATTTTAAATGTAACTGAAACATTATCTTAGTAAGTCATAAAATATACTTTCAGCACCTTCTTTGGTCCTGTGCTGCTTGTTTCTTTCGGTCTTACACATTTTTCAGTATCCATCAATTTCTTTGTGTCTGGGGAGCCCCTCTTGACCTGAATCTTTACAGTGAAGCTTGCTGGTGTTATCTTGAAAAGTTTAAGTTGCTTCTGGCAGAAGTCAGGCCCTTTTCTCTGAAACATGAGAAATGCTAAGGTAGTCACTTGCAATTAACTCCTTCACTGTCTCCTGCTAGGTCATACATATATATAAGCCAGGAAAGGAGATGCTGGCATAAGACAAATGGCTTAGGTTCACATTTCAAACTGGTTTCTTTCTTCCCTTCTAGACAGTTTTACCGCAGAGGTGCTCATCAGTGCTTCTTTACAAAAGAAAATTGATGGTCTGGCATCAAAGAAGCAAAACTAAAGGGTATCAGCTCCATTGTCAAGTCAGGTAGACATTTTCACTACCTCACAGGCAGTGTCACGTATACAGTAAAACTGGGCAGTGCTCAAGTTCTGCAAGAGTAGGGTGGAGATGCTGCATAGGCAAATATGCATGTTCCAAAGAGACTTAATTCCACAGCAAGGATTGTTTTTATAAATAATGTTTGAATCTTATTCTGTTTACTTTTAGTATGGCAGTAACACTGTGAAGCCCTGAGGTTCGGTTCATAGAATCATAGAATCATAGAATCATAGAATCATAGAATCATAGAATCATTTAGGTTGGAAGAGACCCCTGGGATCATCAAGTCCAACCATCAGCCCTACTCTACAAGTTCTCCCCTACACTAGATCCCTCAACACCACATCTAATCTGCTCTTAGACACAGTCAGGGAGGGTGACTCCACCACCTCCCTGGGCAGCTGATTCCACTGACTGACCACTCTCTCTGTGAAAAACTTTTTCCTAATGTCCAGCCTAACCCTACCCTGATGCAGCTTGCAGCCATTCCCTCTTGTCCTGTCGCTCATTGCCTGTGAGAGGAGACCAGCACCAATATCTCTACAGTGCCCTTTCAAGCAGTTGTGGAGAGTGATGAGGTCTCCCCTCAGTCTCCTCTTCCTCAAACTAAACAATCCCAACTCCCTCAATCGATCCTCATAAGCCTTATTCTCCAGGCCTCTCACCAGCTTCGTTGCCCTCCTCTGTACTCGCTCCAGCACCTCGATATCTCTCTTGTGCTGAGGTGCCCAGAACTGGACACAATAGAGATAAACCTACTTTAAAGTTGTGTCTCACAGAAAGAAAGCCTCTAAAGCCTATTTTAGTTTAAAATGTAATTGAAAATTTGATTTTCTTGATGAGTACTTTGGGATACATGTTCAGCTAGCTATGTGGAGAATTAGCTGTGCAAGTCCCATTACTGCTAATGCTACTACTAATTCCCTGCACATCATACTGAATATTTACCTCTTTGTTTAGTATTAAGATGATCTGTGAAAATACTGGTTTCTCACTGTTACAGTCATCTGTGATACAAGAAAAAAAAAAATCATAAACACGTGGAAAGGATGATTTTTAGTTAAAGATGTTTAAAGCTATTTAGAAGATAGCATTATCACAATTTCAGTAAACTGTAAATTGTGCCTAAAATGGCTTCATTTCTTTCCATGGAAATAGCAGATTTGATTCCTGCTTTGTGGGCACCACGAATGCAGATTGTTTGCTTTGCCTGCAAAAGCTCTGGGTGTCAGAGAAGTTGAAGAGGGGCAGTAACTTCATGCTTGGGTGGGGCAGAGAGTGAGTTATTTTAGCAGTTTTAAATCTGGAGGCAAATACTATCCACGGGATGAATTTCCCTCATTTATGATTGGTTCTCTTCCCTATCAGCTCCAGCTGGGTAAAACACTGGGCAGAAACACCCCTCTGATTGGCGTGGGACTGTGTTTGGCAACCTTGCACGTTGGTGGCATCGTTTGACTAACACGACTGGATCTTACTTTCAGTCTGTCTGACTGCTTCGTGCTGAGGGTCATCTCTGAGCTGGACAGCAGTCCCAAAGTGAATAGGAGGGAGGTGATGAGTACAAAACAGCTCTTACAAGCCTCAGGCCTCAAAAGAAACCAAGACATTTCTGTCAACCTAAGCGCAGAGCCTGCTATCTATCTCTCTTTTGCAAGTAGCTGCTCAGGTCTCTTAGTTGTTCCTCTAAACTGTCATTCTTAATGTAGCCGTGATTTTCTTAGGGTTTTATTATGGATTTTACTGCTCCACCTGTATACTTATTTCTGACCTGTCCAGTCTCTTGCTATGTCTGGAACAGAGCTATGGCTCAACAGGAGTAGTCACCACAAGTGGTACACCACAAATTTGGAGGGAGAGGAGAAGCAATACCTCAGGAGATGACCACTGCTATTCTTAATTTCTCTTGTGCCAAATTATCAACTTCCCTTCCCTACACCCCTTCAGTCCTCAACATCAGGCCTGGGGAGCAAGTGGGGAATCTGCCCCTCCTTTCACCTCTAGTACTGGAAAAGTTAGAGGCAAGACCAGGGCAAACTTGATGTGGAGGGTGACTAGATGTGGGGTGTGACAAGAAGCAGGGCAGAAGTGATGTGGCACCTGAATGAAAGCAGAAAACACCTGAACAATGGGAAAAAAGGACTACAGTGAAGGTGGGAGTGTGTCCAGTTTCAATTTGTTGGTCTGGGCAGTCTAGCAGACGTGGGAGAAAAACAGTTTAAAAAATGGGACAGAGTGAACATTAAAATTTTATACTGGTTGTTTTTTTTCAATCTAACACTGTGTGGACTAAACTTCTGGTGTCTCAGGGGTTTGTCAGTTTAGAGTTTGGCCTTCCTGAAGATGACTCTCAGTACCTGAGTGAATCCAGTGGAATTTAAGTGTGCCATGTGTCTCTCAGGACTGCCTTAATGCTGGTGAGTAAAGAATTTTTCAGGACCAGCTAAACCTCAATCTTACCGAACAGGTTAATGGACTCACAACAGAGCTTGCTGTTCAAATATTCAGATGTTCAAAACAAGATTCCTCTAGGCTACTTTACTCTGGAAGATTTATGCTACACATACATCTGCCACTTCAGAAGCATCTTCAAAATACATTTCAGGAGAACATGTTAGTCCTGAACTCCCTCACGGCAGCCCTCTGCCTTCTATGACTTTCCTTCCAGGTGATAGGAACACAAATACTGAGCAGAAATTGCTGCTTCACCAATTGACACTGATCATA
Organism: Jacana jacana; assembly: GCA_013400555.1. Taxonomy (NCBI): domain Eukaryota; kingdom Metazoa; phylum Chordata; class Aves; order Charadriiformes; family Jacanidae; genus Jacana; species Jacana jacana. The sequence continues at coordinate 197,339 of VZTM01009511.1, read as the reverse complement.
CAGTGCCCATTTCCAACAGCAGAAGCTCTCTACCAGTGTGAGTTCTAGTAAAAAGGCTGCGTACAAGCACAAGTGGAGGAGCAATAAAGTGACTTGTGCTTCCTGTGGAAGTCTGTTGTCCGTGCAGGTAGTTCTGTAAAGAAGGAGCTTAAGTGGAATCATAGTTTGGTTGATACAAGATTGAATAAGGAAGGAGGCTTCTAGGGAGCGGTAGGATAGGCTTGCTGATGAGGTTGCTGGGATCTGCCACCTTCCAGTCCACACCCTACATGTGTTTCTTGTTATTAATAGTCTTGTTCTTTTCATCACCGCCTTTAGAGTACTCTGCCACTAGGTTCTTGCCCCTGTCCCTTCCCTAGCTCACTTCCCTGTATGACTCATTCCAAATGATCTTTGTCATTTCCATTGTCCCATGCCCTGGGTCTGTACTGCACACTGGCAGACCTAGAAGGTCTGCAGCAGCAATGGTATCAGCACTGTAAGGAGTGGAAGAGATGTTAAAGATACTTTCACAGCTACACTTGGCTGAAGCAAAGGACACATGGGTATGGTGATCACAGCATTGGTAATCACCGTACCAATGTAATATGCAAATCATCAAAGCTCTTCACTTTATCAATAATGTTGACATGTTTTGCATTAAATGTGTAAATCTGTTACTCATCTGAGACTGTCATTCCTTTTTTTCCCTGTCAATACCCTGTATCTGCCTATGAATTGCAAGTCAATGGTGTTTTTCACTCCCTTGGTATGATCAGTTCTAGGTGGGTCCTTCCACTCTCTTCCATGAGGCTTCCCTGGTCCTTCTGGACCTGTTTGAAAAACAGGTTTGTCTGGGACACCTTAAACTCTGAGCATCATACCTGCTATCTCACTAGGCTCTTTTTGGAATATAAGACTGGCTGTAGGTTTTGAGACTTGCCATTTGGGGTCTTTTTGCTTCACGGGGTACAATCTTCAGCAGCTTTATTCTATCTATCCAGTTACTGTTGAAGCAACTTCCAAAAACTGAGTTACCGACTCTGTGCTACAACAGATTGTAACACTGCAGAAGAAAATCTTATGAAAAGTCAAAATTTTATTGTCAAATGTTAGAATTTCCTTAGAGTTATATAATTATAGAAAAGTATTTATATTTTAATTATTTTATGGTTTTGGATGTTATAAAAAGAAGTTGGGAGAAACAGAATGTCAAGCTGTATAAAAGTTGGTTTTATTTTTACCAATTTATTATATACTTTTGTTTGCAAAATGCATGAGGAATGCAGTTATTATGGTTGAAAACTCATACTTTATTAATAACATTTCTCTGCTAATGTTCACTTTTTATCAAAGTGAGTGGGGATTTTGCCATTGATTTCAGTGTCACCAGGATTTGACTCATTTAAGCTAAAAAAATGCCCTATTTCAACAGAAACATGCTGGAAGTCAAACAAAATATATTAGCCTACTTAGAAGGCGTGAAGTTGTACTTCAGAGTTTAAGTTCCTTTGTTTTTTTGCAATACACTGGAGGTTGGTACTGTAGTTTTTTGTAGTGTTTCTTTCCCAGAGTAATGTCCAGTCTTGCTGCAGCCCTTCAAAGGACATTTTCAGCTAAGGTAGGGTGTTATTTGTCACTACCTGTACACACAGCTGGGAGAGACAGACAGGACCGCTGCTTCCCTCATGCTGAGATGCAGGTTGAGATGCCCCAGTAGTGCAGACAAAGCAGCCAGTAACAAGGTCTGCAGCCCTGGGTTGGAAGGACCCACTTGTTCTGTGAACTTTAGGTCAGGTCAGAGTCTCTTGTGGGTTGAAAATGCCACTGTCCACACTGATTTTGTGGGGCTGCATAGCATCATGTCTTATTGTAAGGAGTTTTGCTCTCCACAGTCTTACATTAGTGGAATAATGGAGCCCTACAGAGGATCACATGTGACAGCAAAAGATCTTAGCACTGCTGCTTACTTAAAGTTTGTTGCTGCCATGTCATTTTAAAATAAGTGAACAGTCCACAAGTTAATCTGGATAGATAAGTGAAGTGGAGCTCTCTCCAAAAACCCTGACAGGTAGTGACAGGTGGTGGTGGATAACAACCTAATCATCAAATCAGGACTCTAAAGGATGAGAGAGAGAGAAATCAAAAGTTGATCATTGTGTACAAGACAACTAAAGCTGGGACATTTACTAAATGGGGAAATGGTAACTCTTTGGGGCTGGGCTCAGTATACGTGGACACAAGCAGATTTACTGCGGTGTATTACAGGAAGTGCCAATGGGAAGCACCTGAAAGGTTTTGCAGTTTTTCACTACCTGCTGCTTCATTTAATCTTTTGCAGTGATGAGGAGTGACCATAAAGGCACATACAGCCAAACCGACGTGATATTGTGTGCATGTGGATCCCAGGGCAACGATGACTGTACCAGAGGTCATCAACTATGTACTGGTGCTCCTCAGTCTTACGAGCAACAATGGAGGCAGAGTTTGAATTGAAATAACACGGGGGTTTAATCCATTTCCTGCCAATGTGCAAACATCTCTTTAGCAAAATTACAATGTGTTGTGCAAGATTCATGTTTGTCAGAGAGGGCTGAAGAACCCTCAGATAGTCTGCTGACTTTTTCATTATTTTTTGTTTTCTGACACAGGCATAAGTATAGCTCCATTTCAGCTACACCAAAGGATAGGCTGGGCTGTTGTTGGAAACATTGACTGAAGGGTGGCCTGTGTGCATGGAAAGAAGGGGCATTTTATCACCTCATAATGAAAACTGTGGAGGTTTAATAGCAAACTGAGTGTGCGAGGCGAGGGAAAGCTGTAGAGCCAGACGCAAGCAAGAGATGGGGACAACGGGAGTACCAAGGAGAAGAGGGACAGAGGCACAACTTAATATAGGCTTTGTTTGCCTAGGAAACCAGGCCAGAGGGGTTATTAAATGATCTTACAGGTGTTCATGGCACAGGTGGCTCAGATGGAACAATTCAAAGAAAAAAAGATGTTCTTTGGATTAAACAAGGTGGATTCCTGAGATAAAAAAGCAGATTTTGATGTAATTAAATATATATGTGTATATCTATATATATCTATATCTCTGTATGCAAAATAATCCTTACACAAGAAGAGAGGGAAAAAAGTTTCTTCAGGCACAGAAGATTCTTCTTGGCTCTTTTATTTCCTAACTTCTAAATGCTTGACTAGAGCTACATAACTTTTTAAACAATTTTTGTGTGTGTGTGTGAAATACACGTATCGAGTACAGCAACTGTTCAAGTGTGAATTTGTTTTTAAATAGAATTGACTCCTTGTATTAGTATAGGCGCTTTGGAAGTAGAAACATTTCTATATTATCACCATCTATCTTTTGAGAAGGAGATGGGTATTTTTACCTTGGCAATTCTAGTAGCAAGGTGGAGGCAGTTTTACAATAATCTGAATATATTTAAGGTGTGCAGTTCATTTTTGTACATAATGAATAACTGTGTGCCTGAGTGGGTGGATGGAAAATAAGAAGCTCTTGGATTAGATAGAGAAGGTGAAACACGTTACATTTATGCACGTAACATATCTGCTAATACTCCAACACATTTGATAAAGTCACTGTTTAAAGCCATTTTTAATGCATGGGATGGCAATCAGTTTTCTTTCAAACTGTGATTCCAGGGGGGAAAAAGTCTGTACATTTTAGAAACCAATACAAGTGTTTCGTCGAATTAAACCAGAAATCACACTATTTTCCAGTGAAATTTCTCCGGTGGCCCCTGTGGTGCTGCAGGCCAAGATGAAACAGAACATGGCAGAGGCTGAAGGGACTCTGGGCAGCACTGGTACTCACTGGCAGGGTGGCACCAAGTGTTCTCTGACACCTTGGGTCTGCAGCTGCCCCACGTGGCCACTGAAGACAAGGTACCAAATGCTTTGCCTGCAGGCAAAGCTGGTAATAAGTAATTAATAGTGAAATGGTAACTGGGTACACCGAAGCAAATTAAGAAGCACATTATCAGGAGAGTGCTGTGGAAACAGTTCAACCAATAACAGTTCAACTAAACCTGGGGAAAAGATGTGGCAGCTTCACTGAAGATTTTCCCCCTCCTGTTGGTTTGGAAGATGCTTTCTCCCATGGAATACTTGTCTTGAGCACAGCAAATGTGGGGCTGCTGCCCAAGCTCAGCACTCTCATAGTCTTTTGCACACTCATGCAAAAGCATCTCAGTCAGGGCTAGGAACTTTTAAGCAGAGCTAGGTGCAGCATTTTAAAGTCGTCAGGTCATTTCCCTTTTATCTCAGGCAGAGCCATGGTACTGGCATTGTGCAGAAAGCATTACTTAAGGTTTAGGGAAGGATGGGTAAACTGAGAGTTGTAGATGAATCTCAATTAACTGATTTAAAGTTTTGAAGGGTGCTTGTGAGAAGGAGATGGGTGATCTTTANGGAGGTGGTGGAGTCACCCTCCCTGACTGTGTTTAAGAGTAGATTAGATGTGGTGTTGAGGGATCTGGTGTAGGGGAGAACTTGTAGAGTAGGGCTGATGGTTGGACTTGATGATCCCAAGGGTCTCTTCCAACCTAAATGATTCTATGATTCTATGATTCCTCTGACTAATGTCCAGCTGCTACCATCATTGAATCCTGGTGGTTAGTTTATTTCTGTTTTCAAGGTTGCCAATGAAAAAAAAGAAAGGCAAATAGAGACAGAAACTTGATTTTAAAATGACACATGTCCAAAACTCTTGATGCTTAGGACGCCTGTCACTGAAAGGTAGCAATTGAAATATAATGCAAGTGTGATGCAGATCACTATAAACTTCCAAATTTTCCCAGATATCCTGAAAAGTCTGGAAAAAGAGAAGGGTGCCTGAGGCCCTATTTAGGCATCTGTTTGCCATATGTTTTAACTAAGGAAATGAAATAAAATGTTAGAAAATCTGCAAGAGGTAAAACGTAGGAGCCACCAACCTAAAAATAGCAAGGCTTCCATAGAGACTGGACTGCTGGGTCTTCGTGGATGCAAAATGGAGTATAGTTAATGCAGTTCTTCCCAAGAGCTTCTGAAGCACAGGGGTAATGGTCCTCACAGAAGCTGTACCTGATCCATGGATTTCCACCAGTCCCAGAATACGGAGGAAGACTAGGTTGCCTGCAGGCAGATACAGGTTAGACTAGAAACATCAGCAAGTTAAAAGTTACACATGTGTGAGGTGCGGGTGTCAGACGTGAAGGGAAACGTGTCATGACTCCAGGTGCTGATTATCGTGAGATAACAACCCTAGGAAACAAAAACGTCCATGTGTACTAAGTGAGACAGACTGCTGGCAGTGAAATAAAGAGAAAAGCTGTGTGCTCAGCTGGAAGGGGAGCTGCTGGAAAGATGAAGTAGGAAAGGGAAGAAGTCACTGAAGGCGAAAATATGGGAAGAAAATAAAAGAAAACAAGTGGGAAACATTGCAGAAATCAGAACATAATGTGTAGGGTAAGCTGCATAAACATGTAAAAGGTCTACATAAAACCCGTTAAAAGCTAATGTGTGCATGTTCTCCAGAAAACTAACAATCCATAGTATTTTATTATTACTGTGGCTATAGGCATTATTGCTCAGCTCTAGAGTTTGAGCTAGTGAAACTGGAGCAGCTCTGTCAAAACCGATGGAGACGGCAGTTTGCACCAGAAGGACGACTGGGTCTTGCCTGTTTGTGTGGAACCTCTATCAAGATGGTATGTAGAGACACCTCTGCTGGTGCAGGAAAATACAGTAACTGGTTAGGTCAGCAGTGCAGTATTAGCATGGATGTTTCTAATGCTGGATGTATCATTCATTGTGAATGGATGATAAGAATGTTTTAGCTTTTTGTTCAGAATCATTCGTGAACTGATCATGGTTCCTCATGACAGACTAATTTCCAGTGTCCTCACATGAAGATTTAGAAGGAGACTATTATCCATGCCTGTGAGTTGTTAGCTCTGACTGTTTGCTGCATGCAACATATAATTGGTGACTTCAGTTGTACTGCAGTTTTTCTGCTCCATAGTCTGTTATTGCACTTTGGCTGCAGAATTAGAGCATGATTACTAATGATTAGTGAATGGGACATGCTCTTAATTATGCAGGAGTATTCACGTCTGTATCTGAGACCTCAGCTGAAGACAGACATTCCCAATGCACTTATGCCAATAAAAATTGGAGATAAGGAATAAAAAGGAGCATGAAGTAGGCTTAGAAAGAATCTGAATACAATTTCATAAACTTTATTTTTGCACTGTTTATTGTGTCCTAAATTTTGATTTGCCATTAATGCATTTAAGAGCTCAGGAGCGATCATCCTAGATTGGACTTATATTTACAGGTTAATCTACAAAGCTGTCAGGAAAATAGATCTCCCACTCATTCAAAGCCAGGAAAAAAACGTGTCAGGCAACTCAGGCTGACCTTGTGCATAAAGGTCATGAAAACTCATCCCTAAACTGAGCCCCACAACTTCACACACACCTGAGCATTCCTGACTGCCATCATGAAGTCGCTCAGTTCCACCAAGCCTTGCAGCCCCTGCTCTTGTTGGGAAGTAATTAGCTACACTGATTGCAGCTTAATTTATGATGATCCATATGTGCCTCTCTGAGTCCTTGCTCTGAAGAGAGTTTTCAGTATCATGAGATTGTATGTCTTGCTCCTTAATACGTGTCTCCGTACGATTTTTTAATATGCTTTTTTAATCAGGCAGTTCAGATCACTCTCAACAAATTACCTTCTCTCCCTATTTACCATCCCACTTGTTTTTGTATCCTGTGCAAATTTAATCAGTGGAAACTGTAGCAATGACAAAATCATTCACTAATATACTGATAGGAACCAATTGCCACGTTATATGCTTTTAGTTCCATATAATATGATCAAGCCCCATGGTCAAATGATTTGAAGACACAGGCCTATAAATATACTGTATGAACACAGTTATCTTTGTAAACCAGAGCAATAGCCATGAACAGAAAGAAAATTGAAGAAGATAGAATGAAGGAGGTTTGTTTTACGAGACCTGTATTCCATGAAATCGTATTGATTATTGTTAATTGTGCTTTAAGCATTCAATTCCGTGTTGGTGGGCTCCTAAATGAAACTTCTCATTACGTGTCCAGGTTCAGCATTTGACTAACAGTTTTATGTTTTCCTGGATCATTTCTCTGCTCTTTTTTAATATTTGGAATATGTTGGCAATTTCTTTGTGATTTTTGAGTTTTGTTTTTTTTCTGTTTTCTGCTCTGCTTGTTTCCCTCCCGGCTGCTTGATCTCTAAGTGTGTAATTGCAGCTGATCCGGCATCACATTTTTCTTCATTCTGGATGCCAGCATTTCTGTGCCATCTACTACATTTTATTGGGCAGATTTATCCTCTTGCTTCCTTATGAAATCAGAAGAGAAACAGTAATGAGCACATCTGTCTTTTCTAAGCTTTTGTTCAAAATTATAACACTTAATTTTTAACAATGGGCCGATATTTGGTGCAGAAATGTGTTTCTCTAATGTGTTTCTCATACGTTTCTTCTGTGTTGCCCATTGATCTTTTCTTACATAGCTGTTATCAGCAGAGTACGTTTTTTTAAAATTTGCAGGTTCCTGCCATTATTCTTTCTTTCATTCTTTATATTTTGATTGCTAATGTTTCACTAGCATTGCTTCATCTTCTATATTTCACAAATTCTTTCTTCCCCAGCACGAGTTCTCTTCTACTTGCACATTTGTGGCAGTTTCTTCTTTTTTTTTTGATACTCACTAGAATGTTCTTGAACAATTTCCAGTTCCTATTAATATTTCCCACATTAAATTGATACTCCTAGCTTGTTAAAGCAACATATTATTTTTTTTTTAAGCTTGGACAAATTGTCCCTTTTTATTCCTAACTGGTCTGACATTCAGTGTGCACGGACTGAAGGCGAGAGGGATGTGATCATCGGTAGCCAAATACAGCAGGTCTTTACCATCTGAGTGAGGTCCTGTAACTAGTCTGTCTCAACTGGCTGCAAGATGCCCTGGATTCAACAAGTGTTATTTATTGTTCCTAGAAATGTGCTACTAAACTGATGTGACATCCTCTATAACAGTGGTATCCAAAGTGGGGTGCGTGCACCCCAGGGGCTCCGCAAGACGACCCATTGGGGTGCAGGAAGAAAATATAGAACTCATTAGTATAGGTTTAATGTTTATAAATAAATAAATATACATACATCAGGGCTGCATGCTCAAGAATTTTTTAATGGTAGGGGTGCATGACCAAAAATGTCTGAAGACAACTGCTTGATGAGATGCCTGGTAAGTATGTTCTTGGCTCCATTGATCCCAAAGGCAAGATCAGTTCATACAGGCAGTTTCTAGTTTAGCCTGGCCACTGTCAGGCAGGACGCTGGGCTAGATGGACCCTCGTTGGTAACTAGCACAAGAGTACTTACATAGTCTTAATATATAAAATTAATACCTTCTGTGACTGAGCTGTGAACTTCTAACAATGTACAGCCGTTGATTAAAACATGTCCTTCCCCCATTATATCCTTACAAATGAATCACTTTTCTAATAGTGAGTTTTGAAAACAAGATCTCTTAAGTGTTTTCTTTTTTTTTACCATCTACTCTGATCACGGTCACTACCCATTCACAGTAACAGCTTTTGCTTTATATGTTATTCTATGCAGGTTTGCGAGAGTAGTTTGGACTCCACTGACTGGATGGTGACAGCTCTTCACAGCAGAGGGGGTCTGCAATGTGGGATTCAAAGCAGCAGTCTGCTTCCAAAAGAGTTCTTATGGCTTAGAAATTCTAAGTTTAAAAACAATATTGGACAAATAACTAGGCTGTTATTTTAGAGCAGCCAGTTAAAAATGCTGTCCTTTGCAGCCTCATGCATCTCTCTTTAAGTGCTGAACACACATGAGTTTTTGGAGGTTTTACTTTTTAGACCATCTTAGCATGCATCCTAGTCCTGATGAACCTAATGGGGTTTGCAGTCCTGGCTGAGTCTGATTGAAGCTGACATCTGTGGGCTTCTGTGAGGTCTGTGGGAAGAACATACTGAATATGTCAGGTTAGACTCTCCCCAAGCAATTTGTCAATTATTAGTCTGAAATTTTTGGAAACTGTGCTGACTCGTGGCATAAGAGAGTAAGGATTTCTTTTTTTTCATAGCAATGGGCTAGTATGGTGGGTTCTGGATTCACTTCTTAGCTTTTCCAAAGTTCCCATGTTGTAGAGCAAATGCAAAAGTATGTCTGTCCATAAAAGTTCTACCTATATAGCAACTATGAAACTTTTTTCCCCTTTGACTTGCTTCATTGATTTTAAATATCTTCAGAGCACAGGGTATCTTGTAATGCCTCTAATGTATACGAAGTGGACTTGGCAAAATAGGCCCCATATTTCACCTGGGAGTTCTACAGGGTACTCCCATGCAAACAGTATATGGTGGTAATGTTCCCATGGCTCTTCTTGTTCTTATTTGGCATTATGGGTATGCAGCAGATCTAAAAATTAGCCTAAAGTATCCTGACAACAAATAGGAAAATAAGGCATTAATAGCATCGCAGACAAGTAAGCAAAGAGCAGGAATCACAGAACTATAGAAAGGTTGGGGTTGGAAAGGACCTTTAAAGGTCATCTGGTCCACCCCCCTGCCATGGGCAGGAATATCTGCAACTAGACCAGGTTGCTCAAAGCCCTGTCCAGTCTGACCTTGAACACTTCCAGCGAGGGAGCATCCACAACTTCTCCAACACCACAACCTGCTCCATTGCCTCACCACCCTCATCATAAAAAAGCTTTCTCCTTGTGTCCAATCTAAACCTACTCTCTTCCAGTTGAAAACTTGCCCCTTGTCCTGTCGCTACAGGCCTCGGTAAAAAGTCTTCCTCCATCTTCCTTACAAGTCCCCTTTATATATGGAAAGGATGCAGTAAGGTCTTCCTGGAGCCTGCTCTTCTCCAGGCTGAACAACCCCCACTCTCTCAGCCTGTCCTCGTAAGAGAGGTGCTCCAAACCTCTGATCATCTTCATGACCCTCCACTAGACCTGCTCCAACAGGTCTATGTCTTTCTTGTTCAGAGGACTCCAGAGATGGATATAGCACTCCAGGTGGGGTCATACAGGAGCAGAGACAAAACCCCACCTGGAAAACTAGGTTAGTTTTGATCCAGATGAGTTCCTTGCTCTCTTTTACCTCATGTCCACGTGATCTTTGTCATTGTCCCAAGGAGTGGAAGGCACCAGGTGGGCATGGCGTGACTGCTGCTGGCAGAAGTCCTGCCTTATGCTGGCTAGTCACCTCTGCAAAGATGCAGCCTAAATACTGTGGCAGTCCAGAGCCAGAGGGAGCCAGGCCTTGTGTCTTACGTGAGCTGTAAGAATAATGCACTGTGGAAAACTGGAAAATGCTAATGCCAAATGGCATTTCCCACCATTCTTATTAGATTTCTGTGATGTTTTTTTGGCCCCCCAGAGACCAGCAACACGATTCAGTATCCTTTTCATGTGGCATTAACAACTCCATCTCATGGAAGACAGGCCGCTCTGGAGGCACCGAGTAGAACAAGCTTTCTTCCCCCAAATCTCATGTTTTGTACGATAACTGGAAGATTTCGTTTCAGTTCATGATGTCTACATTTTTAAGCTCTCAGGTTCAGCCATCCTTGATAACTTACCTTGAAAAGTCTTTCATTTAAAGCAATCGTATCTAAACTAGAGGTAATTCTGTGTCTGAACATGGGATGGATCCCGATTCTTTTTCCAAAGGACTGAACTGCGTCAGCTTGCCCAGTCACTGCAAATACTTTCCATCGTGCTTCCCTGAAGAGATCAGTTTAAGGCACAGCATTGGTACTTCTGTACAATTCGAACCCAGAGCCCTCCAGCTCCAGCATTTTATTTTCATGACTCTAAATTTGTTCCCTGACTCCTTAATTTCAAAGGGGCAGCAATCACCAGGCTTTCCCTTAGAAATCAGATGAAAAGCAGATGTCCGTGCTGACTTTTCCACAGCTCTGTACAGCAGGCGGGAAATTTCATGTAATAGAATTACTCTGTGTGGAAATTCTTGACTGTGGCTCGCTCAGTTCACAAAGCTTCTGAAGAGCCCTGCCATGAGTTCGCCTGTGCCTTTTGAAATTAAGGGTAGGGGGAACAAAGTTAAGTCATGAAAATAAAGTCCCAAAGGCTGGAGGGCTCTGGGTTCAAATTTCTCAAAAGCATTAGGACTAGGTTTTAAAACTGATCCTTGCAATGAACTGCAGTGGGAAGTGTCATCAAAAACTGAGCAAACTGGAACAGTGCAATCTTTCTTCAAAAAAGGGAGGCAAAATGTACACTTCTGAGGCAACAGGTTGGGGTTTTTTTAAGAAAAACTTTCTTTAGATGTTTATGTTACCTTGTCTCAGTGTCTGTTGGAATACAGGACTTCTTCCAATGGTTCACTTTTGGTTTGAATGTCTAATCCCAATCCTTTATTTGCTTTTTTAACACATTATAATGTTTATTTCAATAATCTCTTCTTATCAAGTACGGTAATGCTGCCCTGATTTCAGTTATAATCTCCTAAAAAGATTAAGTAATTTGCCATCAAGATGAACCCTCAGTTCCTTTGTACTTTATGAGACATTTTTCCATCATTTAAGAGGCTTTTTGCCTCTGCATCATGTAGGAAAAGACGATGACCAGACTCAGAATTTATTATTCAAATACTAGTTTTCTATTACTAACACACAAAATCCTTATTAAATCAGAAACAAATTACATGATTTCACCTGTAACCTAATGAAGATGCTCCAGGTGGTTCTATTATTTTTCTCTTCTTTTCTACTCATTTACAGTGTCTTAGAGTATAAATATACTCCAACCAGTCTGATTTCTTTTCTTCCTTTCCAAATCAGGGTAATACTGGCGTATTTTCTCTGCTTGGTTTTATTTGGATATCCTTGTTATTGGAAAGGCAGTTTGGGAGTCTTGTCTGGGACTTGTTGAGTTTCCTGCAGAACAGGAATCTTACTTTGCTGAGTAGACACATCTCTTTCTTATCCTGTTCATGCCCAATGAAGTAAAACCTTTCGTCTTGCTGGTGACTCCATCATAAATTTGCCTTTGTCTTTGTCAACAAATTAATGCATTTGGCTGTTACAAAGGCTCAAAAGTTCGGTACCGACACAGTTTGACAAATCTTCTGAGTAAATTAGGGCACTAACTCAATTGGGTAACTGTAATACGCGATGAGTAGAGAATCATAGAATCATGACATCATCGAATGGTTTGGGTCGGACGGGACTTTTGAAGATCACCTTGTCAAACCCCCCTGCCGTGGGCATGGACACCATCCACTAGACCAGGTTGCTCAAATCCCCATACAGCCTGGCCTTAAACAATTCCAGGGATGAGGCATACACAGCCTCTCTGGGTAACCTGTTCCAGTGTCTCACCCCCTCACCTGACAGTAAAGAATTTCTTCCTAATGTCTAAACTAAATTTCCTCTCTTTCTGTTTAAAACCATTACCCCTCCTCCCATTTCTACACTCTTTGATAAAGAGTCCCTCCCCATCTTTGCTCTAGGACCCCTTAAAGTATTGGAAGGCAACAATAAGGTCTCCCTGGAGCCTTCTCTTCTCTAGACTTAACACCAACTCTCTCAACCTGTCCTCATAGCAGAGATGCTCCAGACCTCTCATCATTTTTGTGGCCCTTCTCTGGACCTGGCTCCAACAGGTCCATGTCTTTCTTGTACTGGGGACCCCAGAGCTGGATGCAGTAGTTTGGGTAGGATCTCACTAGAGCAGAGTAGACGGGCAAAATCACCTTTTTCGATCTGTGGACCGGGCTGCTTTTGATGAAGCACAGGATACAGTTGGCTTTCTGGGCTGGGAGTGCACATTGCTGGCTCATATCCATTTTTTCATCTACCAATACTGCTTAGTCCATCTCCACTGAATTCAGAGCACCCCATCAGGGCTGCTCTGAATTGACTCGTTGCCCAGACTGTATCCATGTTTGGGATACACCCGACCCACATATAAGACCTTGCACTTGGCCTTGATGAACTTCATGTGGTTCACAGGGGCCCACCTCTCACACAGTTAATTACATGTCTACAAATGTTCTTGATATGCTTGAATTAAGCTATTTTACATGATCTTTGGACATCCACAGGACATAAGGTGCCATGAACAGAAGGCTTGTACTCTGGCTTGAGGAAGATTTAGCATCTACCTTTAAAAGTAGCTTGCCTGGGAAGACACAGCTAAGCCTCCATACCTTTCATTACTACTTTTGCACCTGCTGGTGTAGAAACCTGAATTAATTTGAAGTGTAAGAAATGGAGCTTAACACAATTGGAGGTAGGAACTGCAGTTACTTTTTAACTGGGTATGTGCAGAGGTGCAAGAAAGGTGGCAGTGAGTCGGAGAAGGTATTAACTGAATCCTGAGGAAATGGGGGAAAAACCTGTATACATACTGAAGAAGGCAATTGTTAAGGTAAGGTATAATGAGAAATGGATAAAAGAGGGAAAATTATATGGGTCTGTACTGAAAACATTCCAAGTTGCCAACCCTAATTAGTGTTTGTGAAATCCCTGACTGTTGCCATGGCAATAAATGTGATACTACAAATGAAGCATTCTGACTTCTTCACAGGATCAAGTGAAGTTGGAAAGGAGCAAATCCCTGTGTAAACATCAATATCGTCAATTAATTAGGAAACACAGCAAGATAAATAATGAGACCCCATGAAAGGTAAATTAATTTCTATTTTCTATCTGCTACGTTTGAAAGTTTCCCCAGTATCAAACCATCTCTATAATTCACTTTTGTTCTGCAGTAGTGCTAATCACAGACCACAGAGGAAGTTATTGTGGAGGGAGTATTTTAATATGCTACTTAGCAGGTTAAAGACTTTGGGTTACTTGAGATATATCAGCTTCTTAAACACATTTCTTTCTTCAAATGTCACTTGGCTTGTTTTTTTATTCATTTAAGATAAAATTCCACCTAAACAATCCAAAATGAGTGCCATCTTGATCATCTTGAATGCAATCACACAGCATATACAGGAGAACTGGGTGACAAGAGAACCCAGTCAGCATGGGTTTATGAAAGGCAGGTCCTACTTGATTAACCTGATCTTCTTTTATGATAAGGTGACCCACTTATCATAAAAGAAGATGACTGTGGATGTTGTTTGCCTGGACTTTAGTAAAGCCTTTGACACGGTTTCCCTCAGCATTCTCCTGGAGAAACTGGTTGCTTGTGGTTTGGATGGTGTATGCTTTGCTGGGTGAAAAACTTGCTGGAAGGTCAGTCCTATAGCGTTGTGGTGAATAGAGTTAAATCCAGTTGGTGGCTGGTCAAAAGTGGTGTTCCCCAGGGCTCCATATTGGGGCCAATTGTGTTTAATGTCTTTATCGACTATCTGGATGAGGGAATTGAGTGAATCCTCAGTAAGTTTGCAGATGACACTGAGATGGGTGGGAGTGTTGATCTGCTTTAGGGTAGGAAGGTTCTACAGAGGGGCCTGGTCAGGCTGGATCAATGGGATGAGGTTCAACAAGGCCAAGTACCAGGTCCTGCACTTGGGTCACAACAACCCCATGCAGTGCTACAGGCTTGGGGAAAAGTAGTTGGAAAGCTGCCTGGCAGAAAAGGACCTGGGGGTGCTGGTCAATGGGTGGCTGAACATGAGCCAGCAGTGTGCCCAGGTGGCCAAGAAGGCCAATGGCATCCTGGCTTGGCCAGCAGGACTGGGAGAGTGTTCCACCGTACGTGGCACTGATGATGCCCCACCTTGAATACTGTGTCCAGTTTTGGGCCCTTCACTACAAGAAAGACATTGAGATTCTAGAGCATGTTCAGAGAAGGACAATGAAGCTGGTGAAGGGTCTGGAGCACAAGTCTTATGAGGAGCAGCTGAGGGAACTGGGGTTGTTTAGCCTGGAGAAAAGGAGGCAGAGATCGTATCACTCTTTACAACTGCCTGAAAGGAGGTTGTAGCGAGGTGGGAGCCAGTCTCTTCTCCCAAGTAACAGGGATAGGACAAGAGCACCCAGCCTCGAGGTGTGCCAGGGGAGGTTTAGATTGTATATCAGGCAAACTTTCTTTGCTGAAAGCCTTGGGACAGGCTGCCCAGGGCAGTGATTGAGTCACCGTCACTGGAGGTATTTAAAAGACATGTAGATTTGGCACTTAGAGATAGGGCTTAGTGATGGATTTGGCAGTGTTAGGTTAACTGTTGGAGTCAATGATCTTAACAGTCGATTCCAACATAAATCATTCCATGATTCTATGAAAATATCAAACAATGGGAAAAATTATTTTTTTTCCCATGGCTTTGTCTCTTGCATGACTTCAGAATCTTGTACTGGACATTGAATTAGTTCCATTATACACAACTAAGTATCTTGCAGCATAGATAACATCTCATTACAGCTTTTCTTTAAAGAAAATTCTTGCTTTTGTGAGTTTAGGTGAGAATTTTGATCTTGCCTGACTTTCACAGCCACGTCACAAGTTCATGTATTCAAACTTCTTCTGTAACCAAACGCAGCCAGAACATTCTGCATTATGAATATAAATGTAAAGAGGTCTAATGTTAAAAAAGAAAACAGAAGAAGAATTGCTGAAAGTGTTTCTATATGGTAAAGAAGTTTCTTCTTCTTTTATTTGAGGAATTGCCGTGTTGGTAATTCTCCCATACGTAGGTCTGGAATACAGTTCTCACATATGTTTGAGTTGGATTAATTGACTCCCCACTTATTCAATTCCTGCATTGATAGTTTGGCTTTTTAAAAAGTTTTTCTCCACTAATAATTATTGTTTAATCCATATCTTGAAATATTCCTAATGGCCAGTTTCAACAGTTTAATAAAGGACAGCTAAGCATCTCTTTTCTAAATACTGTTTAGTTGGTACCACGACTCAGATCCAAACGTGTCATTGACCAGGATTTTGAATAGTCCCACAGATGACATATGTGCACAGGGGAAACAATGTAAGTTTGAATACCTGGGCTATTTTAAAATTTGTCAGGGCTTTTGATGTGCTTGCATAAGATTTGATCCAGTAGGAGCCTAAGTTGCCCAGAGAAAGAAAAGGACACCAAAATAAGAGCCTTCACTGGACACTAGCTCAGTAAACAAAAGATTTTGTTCTTAATCCTGTGACTGAAATGCTGTATGCCCTTGGGCAGGGCACTGAGCTCCTCTTCTCTGTGCTGCTCCCTTTTCTTTTGTCTATTTGGACTGGAGCTTCTTCTGAGTAGGTACTGGAGGTGCTAATTAGGAAAGCTAGCAAAATGGGGTCCTGATCTCTGTTGTGGCCTCTAGGTGTTGCTATAATACAAATAATTAATCAAAAGGCATGTTTCATAGAGTCCATAGAGGGAGTTGCCAATTTTTGCAGAGCCATGCTTCATTTTATACAATTAAACCTCTCTCTCCCCCTCCCCTCTGCAACATAACAGAAACTTGAGCTTTGTATATTGGGCAAATGAACCTGAACGTGACAAACAAAGGTAGGAATGCTGTACAAAGAGATTTGACTCGCCTCTAGTCAAAGTTCCTCATTTTGGCGTGCCTTTGGAGGCCTTAACACCAGCCCTGCTGTCCAAGAATGATTGCTACTAGAGGAGCCCACTACCATATTCCTGACTCAGCCCAAACTTCTGATGCCACAGTCAACCCTTGGGCATCACGTCCTTCGGAAGGATTCTGCCACTGGTGTGGTTTAGAGGTACGTAAGGCACCCATAAGGACACCAGTGCGCGTGATCTAGGTCAGGACACGATTCTGTTTCCATGTGGGAGGGCAAAACGTATGGCCCCTGAAGTAATTACAAATTGAGATACTTGTAAGTGTAGTGAGGGTAAGGTTTTTCTGGTAGGGTGAAAATTCAGTCTCTGGAGCAGGTTGGTCACAAGATCTGTGCGTGTTGCCTAACGGGGGCCCGATGTGCAGAGGAACGTATTGCCATTCTCATTAAGGATTTTAAAGATTTTTTTTTACTTTAATTTTTGAAATGAGGCGTAGGAAAAAAAGCAACAAACCATTTTGGAAGAGTTTGTGCAACCTTTTGCTTTGTCTTATTTCCAAAGAAGGAGCTGCCCAACCCTGCAGCCCGCCGCAGCACACCGTTTGATGTA
Source organism: Jacana jacana (assembly GCA_013400555.1). Taxonomy (NCBI): domain Eukaryota; kingdom Metazoa; phylum Chordata; class Aves; order Charadriiformes; family Jacanidae; genus Jacana; species Jacana jacana. The sequence continues at coordinate 180,215 of VZTM01009511.1, read as the reverse complement.
ACGGCCAGCCCAGCAGCTCCTGCAGAAGGGCTCTGGTGGAGGTGTGCCGGAGCCGCCGGTACTGACGGCAGCACCCGCAGTAGTGGCAGAGGCCTCTCAAAATGCACTTGTAGCCAAACAGTTTTCTCTGGCAGGGGATAAGCGATCCCCTCCTACGGGGGATAAGGATCATAGAATCATAATTTAGGTTGGAAGAGACCCTTGGGATCATCAAGTCCAACCATCAGCCCTACTCTACAAGTTCTCCCCTACACCAGATCCCTCAACACCACATCTAATCTACTCTTAAACACAGTCAGGGAGGGTGACTCCACCACCTCCCTGGGCAGCTGATTCCACTGACTGACCACTCTCTCTGTGAAAAATTTTTTCCTAATGTCCAGCCTAACCCTACCCTGCTGCAACAGGGTATCCTCCTCCTACAAAGCAAAGGCACGGTAAGGAGAGGAACTGGGTGCACATCTAAAGAGAACGCTGCAGGTGCCTGCTGGAGCAACGTCTTACCAGGATTTACTGACACAGAGGGGCAGAAGACAAAGGGATCAGAGCTCTGTCCTCTGTCTAGCCAGACACAGTGATCTATCTACGGGACCGCAAGCCCTATAGCCATCCCCTCCCTCCCTGGTGGCCATCATCATTGGTGAGTCAGTGAGACTCCCTTCCTGGCAGGGAGGAGATGTACGGTGAGGGGCAGGTAGTCTCTCTCTGCTCTGGTCTGTGTGTGGTTCAAGCTCTGGGGCTGCCACGGTCCAGCTCTCAGTACCTAATTGAGAATGCGTAACCAGATACCGCAGGTCTTGTTGTAGTTCTACAAAAGCTATTTTAATCAAAAGACTAGCCATTAAACAGCCAGTGTTCTTAAGCATGCTTCACCAATTTTTCCACTTTTAAGACTCAAGTAGACAATTTTTTTTTAATGTTTTATAAATGATAAAAAATTCACATCAGATTTTAACAGAATTAAGCATACTTATTCAACACACATGGGGCCTCTGAAAAAAATGTTATTCAATTTAATAATTTTAATTTACATGGTATATGTACAAGAGCATTTCTTTCAACCCACAGGTTAACACCACAAAAAAAAAAAAAGGAAAAAAGAAAGAAAAGAAAGAAAAAAAAGAAAATAAACCTACTGCGGTTATCGGAGTGAAGAAAGTCTTGAAACACTGTTGTCTGAAATAAAAGCAAGGCACTCTCCCTTAACACCTGATATATTCCTGAATTCTGCCTGGACAAAGGCATCTTCACACTGAGAGAGCTCTAAGAAAAGTAGTAGATTTAATTTTTTTTCTGCCTTAACTCTTTCTTTTACCACTGTGACCTGGTTGTACTCTTAAGATGACTCTGTGTACTGAAGATGACGTGAAGGACGATTCCACAAATGCCGGGATCTGGGAGAGTATCACAGTTAAGACTATGGAAGACTGGAGGACACTGGCTATGTGAGATCTCACACGGGGCTCTGGACCTGCTACCTCCCACTCACATCCCACTGAATAAATAAACCTTGCTCAACAAAAAGCAGTTTTACTGTACTATGCTGATTCGCCTGAAAATTCTTTCTAAGGGCCCGCTCGCAAGAAGCACCTGCAAGCCCTCGTCTGGCTGGTGCTCAGCACCTGGCAGGATTTGTCCCTAGACTGAAGAGATTTCTCAAGGGACCTTGTGTCTTACACAAGGAGACAAAAGTAAACCTACTTTTGCATTCTGTGTCTGTATGTTTTTGTATGCGCACATGTGTGTGAGTGTGTATATATATATATATATACGTATATATATATATTTAGTATATACAAAAGCAAATTCAGTCAAAATATATTTGTCTTGCTGGTCAGGCTTGTTACAGCAACCTACAAGAAACATTAGCTTCTCTGATATTTAATTATGCTATTATGTTTGCACATAAGCTTAAAAGTCAATACAAAAAGCAATACTTTTCCAAATATTATCTGCAGGTAAACCGGAAATATTAACTATAGTGATTAGAAGTCTGTTTCCCTATTGACACTACTATAAATCTTGATATAAGAATAATTTTTTTCATAAAAGCACATCCAAACATAGTAAGTGATAAAATACCAGATTACTATTTGAAAACCATACAGTGACTCGATATCTGGGTTATCCTTTGCAGCAATTAGGCAATTCATTTGGCATCTGTTTGATTGTATAATTTAATTTCCATATAAACAGCATAGTTTAAAAAAAGACAAAAGCTAGAATGTTTAAAGCTAACAAAAGATACAGTGACATCAGGTTGACATTCAAAAATTTCCTTAGCAAAATGACCAACAAAAATTTTGACTTAATACAGTGCATATAAAGTTTTTTAGAACTAAACTTTTTAAATATTATTTGAATTTAGCAAAACATGAGCAAGATTTTAATATCAAAGTGCTAAACAGTACTGCCTTAGAAGTCACTGCAAATAAACTGTAAAATAACTCTGCTTGTGATTTGACAGGTATTTTATATACAAATGGTTAATAAAAAGACACGCGCACACACACACGCACACAAATATAGGTATATACATATATATATATACACATTATATATATGTATATAGTTTTCCAACTGGTGTATCCGAGTCAGTGTGAACACCCCATTGAGTTATCGTGTGTAACAGGGCTCCCATGAGCTGGCAGTCATTGCAATAAATACAGGCAAAGCCATCACAATATACCATGCATACAAACGTTTATACAAATAAAGACACTATGCAACAAATTATTTCATATTAATATGGCATCAACAGTAGAAACATACAAAAAGGAGTACGAACACGGAATGTTTCAACGCAGCCCACTATATCCTTCCTAGCACTTACATTCATACTATTTTACAAGACTTGCTTGCTCTTGAAAACCACCTTCTGTCTCTTTTACTAACTAATGGCTTGCGCTAGAAGCCTAAGAGTGAACTCTCCCTGATGCTGACCCTGTGTGCTCCAGTCGCTACTTAGCGTGGATTTCCTCAGCTGGGGAACAACTGAGCCACAATTGCTCCCGTGTCTCCCACGTACACTTGTCAGTAAGTCGCGCTACATGGAATCAAGTTTGGAAAACTCTGTCGGGTAAGTTAGTGCATGTAATTTTTCTCACTTGGATTTCTTCTGTTTGTTTTCGTAGTAAAATAAATTAGTTAATAAACGAGACTTAGTAAGACAGCACTTTAAAAAATTGCACTTGAGCATGGGAGCTAACAGCCATTGTCATTTTGCTATATTTGACTTGTATGAAATGTTCAATTGAATGTACTTTGCTAAAAAAGTGGATGTTTTTTTTTTTGTTTAGATTGTGCTGATGTATGTGCCCTTGATGCGGGAAGTATGCTAAAGGTATCCTCACGAAACACATACTACCCTGGCAAGCAACTATTTGCTGTTCTTGTTTTCAAACACAGCTTCTACAACTGTACTCCTCATGTACCATGAGGTGTTAAACACCAGGTTTAAAACAGTCATGTTAACCTTTTACTGCCGCTGGGATAGCATTGTCCAAAAGTGCCGGATTAGCCATTTAAAAAAAACCCAAATCACACAAAAGAAAACAAAGAACACAACCCCAAACCAGTAAGCCAGTTAAGTTTCAGGCCTCAGGTTGTAAGGACAAAGCGCCAGAAAAGACCTCATTTTAGACTCGGAGCTGCTTTTCTGTTAAGTGAGGGCAGAACTATTAGCTGTAAGTCACGATCCGTTTGCCTGCTCGGGTGGGCATTCGCCTTTCAGGAGGGTGGTTTGACTCAGAAGGGTAAGGTGTCCAGAAACAGCCTGTCGATAATGGAAGGGGCTGGCACCAAATCTTCCAGTTTCAGGTAAAAGATGCGCTGCAGTCCCAGTGTGCAGAGAGAACGCAAGTCAGCCAGAACACCCAGTACCTTCGGCTCTGCAGACTCAAGCGGTTGTCCTTTGTTTTGGCAACTGAAAGTTAAGTGATCTTTCAAACTGCTTGTGATCTTGTTGCATAGCTCTTCCACTTTCTTTGGTTCTTTTAATCCATGTCGTTCTGCAATGGGAGAGGAAGAACACATCAGCATCCCCGCCGCAACCTGAGAGGACTCCTTCTCTTTGCTGTCACCCAAAGCCGTACTCTGGCACTCACAGCAAAACAAAAATGCTTTAAAAGCCTAAGATTTCTCCGAGCAGTTGGGCTTACAGGGTGTCTGTTAACCTTTCTGCCACACAAACGAAGAGATGGCAAGTGCCCATTTCTCTTTCGCAGCTAAAATAGGTGGCGGAGATGCTCAATTACGAGAGAAATTCTAGCACAAGGAGCCCGAGCATACTCGGTATCTCGCATAATTTTCATGATATGAGACAGAATTAATTGGGTGATTTTCCAGCAAAACTATCACAGGAGGTGTTTTGGAGATTTCCGTGCTTCCCCACCAGTTGTGAATGCTCAATAACTATGGCAACCATTATTTATTCAGTGAATTCAAGTGGCGATCAATATCCTTAGCCAGCTCCATCAGCGCCAGGCCTAGAATTCCACCAGGAATTTGCAGACACACTTAGAAGAAACTAAAGGCACCTTACCACCCTTTGTTATTTTGATCAGCTGCTGCCTTTTAGTTTATTCATCTTTAAAAGGTCTAAGATAAAAGAAGCCGGGAAGTTAACTATTTTGCTTTGAGTGAGCAATGCCTAAAGTGAGAAGGCAGCTGTGTTATCCATCACCAAAACCTCAGCATTCCTAAAAGGAAGGGGAGCTGGGGTTTGGCCCCCTTCAAATAGCCTTTAAAATGCTACAGCCGTGTTAAATGCATTCACAGTTCTTTAAGTGTAAGTACAATTAATCGGATTTGTGGTTCACTAGAAGCAGGCTCGTTACTGGAGCACAGGGAAAGCTAATCTTGTGCTGTTTGCTGTCAAGATTTAATGGATAAATTCATATAATACTTCAGAACAAACAATTTTGTGGTGTTTTGCTTTGCCTCTGACTTTGAAATTCACAGGTAAGTAAGAACATGCTTAGCAGCAAAGTCATAATCATTTACACATGAAATAGAACAATACTGGATAGGACAGTCTAAGAAAAATGCAGGTTAAATGAATTTTAACCAAGCAGACACATAAAAACAGTGACAGGAACGCACGAGGAGTAATCCTGGCAGTTCTTGGTTTTGATGCATTTGAAGCCCTCTGCCTTTCCTGGCTCTCTCTCCCCGACCCCTGGCAGCCACGTGCCATATTGTGCCCGCTGCCCCCAAGACTTGTTCGTCTACTTCGGGAGGAGCAGGCAATAGATACTGTCGCTGTCTGTGCCCTAACGAACAGCCAAAAGAGGACAGTTTTCTTTACTTCCAGAAGCAGGAGTGATGTCTGCACAAGGTGCAGTGCTGCCTTGCCCAGGCCTCTGTATATAAATGCTTCCCCTGAAGCCGCCCCCCCTCGCCGCCTGTTTTGGCTGGGTGTTCTTGACAAACCAATAAAACAGATGGGATTCAATGAAGGCAGTCAGAAAGCTAGAGGTCTGATTTTCCACTGATGTTCACCCATTTTACACTTTTTTCAACTTTATTTACTTAGGCAGAGCCTGCTCCTGAAGAACACTAGTTTGGGATCAGAATCAGAGATGTGCAGACGTCTCTGTCTCTGGCCAGAAGCTCCCGGGCTCTGTCATTTAAGTACCATCAGTCTGCCCTGTTGCTTCGCAGCAGCATTCATCGGAGCAGCAACATCTGCTTAAGACATCTTTGTCACCTTGCAGGAATTAAAAACCCTAGGTATTCTAAGTGCCTTGTTTACATTAAAACACGAGGAGTCAATGAATATTTAAAGCCTTTCCAGTAAATGGTGTATAGTGTAATTATGTAAGCCTTAACTATACAGGTCACTGAGAGTAAATACTTAGGCAGATTCTGCCATTAAAAATCTTGGCAGATAAATATTTTATACAGATTTGAAAAGCTGTAGGGTGAGGGTTTTTACCACTAGCCTACTGAGAGGATCTGCAGGACATTAAATTAATCTTGCAGTCTTTGAAGAGTTCTCATCTTTTAATCTGTTTTGAGGTTGTTTCCTGGCTGTGTCAGTGAAGATATCTTTATAGATCTAGGGAGATGAAATGCTAGAATGGCTCTAAAACCTGACTACAAATTAGCAGAGCACATTTTTAAGCCAATGCTTCACTAGGTGTGTACCTTGCTGCAGAGTGTGGAAAATTTGTCTCTGGCTCTGGAGCACACAGCAATGTTGTGACCCTTTCCAGCCAGAACTAAACAGCCTTTGTCTCACGCTGACCAGTTCAGAAGGCTTCATGAACAAATGGCGTGGCTGCCCATCAACCACACCGATGGAAAAGACAATATATGCAAAGATCATAATACCAGCAACCTTACTTTAAATAAATAAAACGATGGAAATTAATTAAGAGATATTCTGTCCTGTAACCGCTCTCTGGTAGTACAGTATTAAAGCTGTCTCTGATAAACCAGGCTGACCTCTCCAGCATTAATTGCCATGCAACGGCCTTTGCTGCTTGCGAATCTCTACGTGACTGGAACTGCCTCACTGGAAGAAGGGATGTTCAGTCTCCAATCCCTAAGGCATCCCTTGTGGGCCTGTAGAAAGTAAAAGCCATCTGTGTGGAAGCACTTCCACTAGTAAAGGGCACCGTGTGCGCTGGCATTGCCATCACAGTCTCTGGTGATAACATCCATACAGTTTCTGGGGAACGTACTAGCATAGGAAACAACTCCTCTCTTAGGTAGACCTGAGGAGTCTTGGGTCTAATTTTCTCACAGATTTAAGTTTAATAGTGTCATGCTTTGGGCCAAACTGGCCACTGAAATGAAGGACAGATGCTCTCTGACCTCTCTCCTTTCAGAGGATGGAGAGCATCTCCCTTCAGGGAGAGGAGGAAGAGAGAGAAAGAGACTTACGAGTTTAGAAGAGAAACTGAACTACTTTAAATTAAAATATTAGTAAAATAATAAAAAGGAAATTATTAAATATATACAATATATACAAAACCCCAAACCACATCAAGCTCCCGGGATGGTGGTCATATCACAGGCAGGCACAGGTTGGGATCGATGGCAGACGAACAGACAGAGTCCTGCTAGGATGCCAGCCATTGAAAAAAGAACTGACCCTTCAATGCCTCAGCTTTTATACTGAGCATGATGCAGATGGGATGGGATATGCTGTTGATGAATTTTGGGTCACCTGTCCTGTCTGCTCTTCCCTACAGGTGTGACTCCTCTACACTCCTTCTGATTTTCCAACAGGGGCACACAGCAAAGTGAGCTGACCTTGGTTGTTACTGCAATAGGCATAAGCAAGAGCCTTTCCACATACCANTACCAGCAACCTTACTTTAAATAAACAAAACGATGGAAATTAATTAAGAGATATTCTGTCCTGTAACCGCTCTCTGGTAGTACAGTATTAAAGCTGTCTCTGATAAACCAGGCTGACCTCTCCAGCATTAATTGCCATGCAACGGCCTTTGCTGCTTGCGAATCTCTACGTGACTGGAACTGCCTCACTGGAAGAAGGGATGTTCAGTCTCCAATCCCTAAGGCATCCCTTGTGGGCCTGTAGAAAGTAAAAGCCATCTGTGTGGAAGCACTTCCACTAGTAAAGGGCACCGTGTGCGCTGGCATTGCCATCACAGTCTCTGGTGATAACATCCATACAGTTTCTGGGGAACGTACTAGCATAGGAAACAACTCCTCTCTTAGGTAGACCTGAGGAGTCTTGGGTCTAATTTTCTCACAGATTTAAGTTTAATAGTGTCATGCTTTGGGCCAAACTGGCCACTGAAATGAAGGACAGATGCTCTCTGACCTCTCTCCTTTCAGAGGATGGAGAGCATCTCCCTTCAGGGAGAGGAGGAAGAGAGAGAAAGAGACTTACGAGTTTAGAAGAGAAACTGAACTACTTTAAATTAAAATATTAGTAAAATAATAAAAAGGAAATTATTAAATATATACAATATATACAAAACCCCAAACCACATCAAGCTCCCGGGATGGTGGTCATATCACAGGCAGGCACAGGTTGGGATCGATGGCAGACGAACAGACAGAGTCCTGCTAGGATGCCAGCCATTGAAAAAAGAACTGACCCTTCAATGCCTCAGCTTTTATACTGAGCATGATGCAGATGGGATGGGATATGCTGTTGATGAATTTTGGGTCACCTGTCCTGTCTGCTCTTCCCTACAGGTGTGACTCCTCTACACTCCTTCTGATTTTCCAACAGGGGCACACAGCAAAGTGAGCTGACCTTGGTTGTTACTGCAATAGGCATAAGCAAGAGCCTTTCCACATACCATTCCTTGGTATTTGCTATAAGCATAGGTCTTATCACTCTGTAAGGGGACTACTGCCTTAAAAACACACTGCTAATTTCAGAGAGTTCAGTTAGTTAGGAGAGGATTACCTGCAAAGTAAAATTACTGAACAGAAATTTGGTCCTGTTTTATCTCAAACCAGGACAAATAGGGTTCAAATAGTAGGAAACACGTTTTCTTGCCTTTTCCTCATGACCAGTCTCATTTGGGCAAAGAAACACCCACGGTCTTTCTCACCCAACCTAAAGGGAGTGGCATGATGCACCTGTGGTAAGTGTGTGCGCTGGCACTGAAGCCGATGGCCTCTAATCATTCACCATCTTCCACAGGATGTTCTTATCCACACAGGAATGATAAGGCCAAGATTTATCCCAAGAAGGACAGGTAGTCAAAACCAATAGATTTTCTTTAACTGACTGAGGAGGTGTGTAAATATTATTGCATTCAGACTTTCTTATAATGACAATTAAAAAGGCACTGGGTAAAGTGAATATAGGATTTCTCAGCCTTGCGGTTTAGGATCTCATTGATTTTTGCAAGAAAAATGGTGATTTATGGCAAATATGCTCTCCATAAGCCTGTCAAAATGATTCATTGGAAGTCTTGCTTCTAAAGCTCTGCAAACTTAGCAGCTCAGCCTGGCAAACTGAACACAGCAAGTTTTTTACACCTTTCTCCTCTCCCCAGAAATCTCAATGTGATTCTGTGCTATAATTAGGCTGAATGGCAAAAACTTGATAGGAAGAAAGTACCAGAGCAGGAAAGCCCATCACCAGCTGTGCTACTCCTTCTGTCCCTGATCTCTGACACGGGGTAGATTATGCCAGGGCCAGGCAGACTGAGCGCTCCTTTTATGAGAAACATCTCTCAAAGACTGCAAGTATTTCAAAGGCCCCGAGTATCTCAAAGCCCCGCGAGCTCTGTGCTGTGGGTCAGGGTGGGTCAGTTTTAGCTGGAATTCATTCTGAGGTGTCAGTCCAATCAGAAACGCAAGAGATTTATGCTGCAGACTTAAAATAGACCTCTTGATTGTCTCGGTTTCAATATAGTTATCTGATTTTCTCTTCCCCCTTCGCAATCCTCTTCCCCTTCTATAATCCATGAGGCCCAGTTGCCTCCAGCTTTCTGTGTGTCTTCTGCACGCTGTTGCACAGCAAGGTTGCAACTCGGCAGATCTAAGAGCCTCCTCTTGCTGCAATCTGGCCCGTATCCTTCCTGCCTAACTCTCAGGCATATCACAAAGGTGCCCAAGGGAGGAGCACAGACTTCTCCAAAACATCAGTGGAAGGATGTGCAATGTTAGAAGATGATTATGACTTTAGGTGGAAGAATCATCTTCTGGGGGTGCCCCCTATTCTCCAGCAGCTCTGCAAGACACCTCAAGTCAGATGAGCTGAATGACCACACAGGACATCATAGTTTGCTCCCTCCTCCAAGAAAACCACAGCATAACACAGAGACTGCTGGTTGCTGTAGGTGGAAGGAGTTCTTGCCTCAGCAAAAGGGTGGGAGGAGAGAAGCAGGAATGAATACTTCACTTTGATGCTGACAGTGTTTCCCTCGGCAAAGTGGCAGGGGGAAGGCAGACAATGCAATCTGGAAGGAGGATTATTTTTTTTTATAACTGGCTCTCCTACACTCCTCCAGTCTGCCACCTGCTTGTGTGTAGACCCAGCACACGAAGCACCCACTCTGGAGGATCCTGGCAACAGGACTGAAGGGTATCTGCCGCTGAAGGGTAGGTGAGCCTCTGTTCTGTAAGGAAGTTGGACAAATTCATGCTCAGAAGGGAACTGCAGTAGCCAGACCCTTTTCAGCCAGACTGGACGCCTTACTATGCCTTGGTGTGACTGATGGTGCCAAAAATTGTGTTTGTAAACTGGAACAGAAAGCCCAACAGCAGGAAGACAAACACAAACTCGTAAGTAATTGAAACCTCACAATATTCTTCAATGTTTTGATGCCAGTCTAACAAAGCATCAAGAGTGTGAATAAGCCCAATATATACAGTGGCTCTGGGCTGGTCTGTAACACACTTAAAATAAAACATATGCTGAAAGAGCTTGGCTAAATGAAGGCTAGACTGCTCTGTGCTCGGCAGCATCCCACTGAGAGTGTCAAGTGGGCAAAACAATAATATTTTGATGTGGAGAGAGAAAGGCAGAGGAAAAGAGGACAAGAGAATAAAAAAGAGAAAGAGAGGAAGAAAACACTAGCAGTCTTAGAGTAGGCAGAAATACGAGGCTAAATTAGTGTGCCTTTGAGATCTGCCTTGGAGTCTCAATCTTTGTATTTTGACATGGTTAGAAAAAAACTGTACAGCAGAGCATTACAGATGGCCACTTGGGAAGTTAAGGAAGCATTTTCAAGAATAGGCTGAGCTAATATCTGGTCTACTCCACAAAGCATCATCAACACTGCCAGGTCCAACATGGAGTGGTTGTGCAGGAACACCTGAGATCTATGCAACACACTAAGCTGGAAGAAATTGTCCATGTGGAACTAAGGACAGAATCTGCCCCCAGATGACCAGCATTTACTTTCTGTGTCAGCACTCTTCTTTAGCTCAGTAGATTCTACATCCAAACTAAATAAGTGATCCAAAGGAAAAGAATGGGACAGAACTAATTTCTTGCTTTCATGGGGATGTGGAGTGAGTGTCATGTGCTGTTTCCTAACTACTCCGTGCTGGCTGATGCTCGGTGCTGCTGATATGCTCTGGAGGAAGTTGTGTCCAGCCCTTCTTAACCAATTGAAGGAAGTAAAAAAAGAGAAGAGAGACAGAGAGAGGAAGATCCTAAAGGAGTACCTTAAAGAAAAAAGATGTGCTTTGGCATTGCAGAGTTTTAAGTTAACTATTTGCAAGCTATCCACAATAAACCAGACGTCCCTTCTTTCATTCTGAGTGCTCATTCAAGCTCATGTCCAATCTGAAATGACTTGGAAATTCAGCAGCAATTTGACATGCTGCTTCTCCTTCTAGGCAGGACACTGCAATTTCCCAGGAAACAGAAAATAAACAGGAAAAGCACAAATATATGGACTTTCTAATGGATTATACAATGCAAAATATTATAAAATCTTTTCCTGTTTATTTTATGTTGTTAATTTTACTCAATTTGAGCAGTGAATTAGTGACTACTGTGATAGTCACTTGGTCTCTTGTGATTCTCTTCAAAATTACTAAACAGAATGAATGTTCATATGTGCTTATAACCATGCAGCCTGTGCTGTGACCTGCACCTGTGTTTGAGATAGGACATGGAGCTTTGCAGCTCCAAACAAGTCAGCAGGGTTAGTTAAAGGGCACTGGAACTACTGGGGCTGCTACTGGGGAGCCTGTTTGACATCCCAAAATGACAGAATGACCTTTGGTATATTGGGACACTGGCAACAGTGGATTGTCTTTTAGCTTCCACCATGATTGTTTTCACTTATTCCCTTTTCCTTCACTGGAAGAGAGTTGTTAATTCTCCCTGGTACTCTTGCAAAACAGAGAGGGCGCACAAAAGAGTAGCGACTTCTCTTACTTTTCTCCTTCAGCAATATTGCCAGTGACTAGAATACAAGAGGGTTTGTTTCTAAGAGTATGTCTTTGTTTGGGCTATGGAGAGCGCTCATGAAATCAAGAACAAGCAGGTCATTATTCCCAGGGGCATTTTTCTTTACCCAGAGAGACAATTCTTGAATATGGTGCTACCTAAATGCTGCACAATATTAAAACAAGCTTTGACTAGAACACAGCATCAGGCTGTTGTCTTTTTCCAGTTGAACATCAAGTCATGAAAAATCAACTAATGCAAAATAAGAACTGGAGCAATCTGTAGAATAATGAAGAAAAGGTTGCATTTCAGTTTTGCAGTGCTGCTAATAAAAGCAAGCAGTCAAATTCACAAAACAGAGCTTTCCTGCTCCTTCCTATCTTGCAACCCAGTGACATGGATATCCATCTGGGACATGTGAGAGTCACGGTCAGATTCCCTTCCTGTTGCAATCACACCANAATATGTCAAATGGCCTCAATACAAAAGACAGTGATACTCAATAGTCGGATATCCTATGTTCCTGGAAAAGGTCACTCTCCCTTGCTCTGACTCATAAGAAGGACTAAAACCAGCATTTACTAACTACCAGCAGTCTGTTACAGAAGAGTGCCCTCTCTGGAGATGTCACCTTAAACGCCCACCTAAATCTAAACCAAGCCTCGAAACAATGCATCAAAATGTTTAATAGACTTCAGAATTTATCTTTATTACGTTTCCTCTCTTGGTGGGACGAGCTGACAACCACTCCATGGCTTGTCATACTCAAACTATAGTTTGACAAGAAGCCATTTCTCACAAGATGCAGTACCAGAAGCAAATCTCGAGGCTTTCCCAAAGACAAAATTTCAATATACTGTCACTGAGGAAGTCTTGAAAGAACCCTGCCAACTAGCATCTTGTGCCACCATAATTACCATGATTTCCCCTTTCATGCTTTTTAAAATATCATTACACAATACCATCCTTTTTCAGGTGACCAAATTTCTGGCAGAGTCTCTAAGTTAGCTACCTGCCCTTGGAGATCTGAAACCTGTGAATATAAATCACTAGACACAGGAACTTCTGTCTTATTTAGATCTCATGAAAGTATACTCCATCCTTAAGAGCAAAGAGATATACTAGCCTCATGGAATAAAAGAATAAGCAGAAAACTACATTAATTTTAAGCACCATCTCATGCAAGTGAGAAAATCAAGAAAAGCTTGACAAATACAGAAAACCTTAAAGCTTTTATGGACAGAAATGCTCTCCTTTAAGAAGCAACAGTTACTTCCATTTGTTTAGAAACTTTGGGAAGACCAGCACAACATAGGCACTCCTGAAAGGGTTGTTATAAAGGAAAGGAAGAAATGTGTGGCATTATTAATTAAAAGATATTTCTATGAAATCTCTTAGGGTGACCTGAGCCAGCCACCAGACAACTTTGACTCTTTATGTAAGGGTAAACAAACACTGCCTGACTGAAGAAAGAATTATCATGTTTAAACAAGGCCTGAGTTTGTGAGAAGAAAAGCTTTTCTTCCTATGCAATAGCTTTTCCTACATTCACACAGTTTGCAGGGGATCATATTGATCGACCTGCATCCTCTCAGTCAGCCCTCTCCTTATATAGTAATTAATGATAGGTGTTATAAACACATGAGCATATATGCCTGTGTATATATATACATATGGAGAGAGACAGCACTTGTCCTTGATTTATAGATATATAAATACATGGCAGGCATATATACATTGTATATGTATACATGCATATATACTTATGTATGTCTTTATAATACATCTGTGTAAGCATGCATGAGTGCATGTCTGTGGGTGTTTACATATAGGAGCTAAAATAAATTTGAAGTGTTCTTTCTCACTTCAACATACCACTCATTTTGAAAAAAAGTCATAGAAGACAAAGCAACTTCAGTGAGTTATTCTGGACCTAAGAGTTTTATCAAAGAAACTAGAACCTGGACCTTAATGAATCCTTTCCAAAGAAATAAAAAAAATGAACAGAACTTAATTAAAAAGTTAAAATGCTTTTCTTAAGAAGCAAAGAGTTAAGACTAGAACATGTATACATGAATCCTTCACCCAAATGCAGGAAGGAAGCAAGAAGTAAATGCTGAAGCAAAAAATCTTTGCCCCACAAATAGCAGCAGGAACTGGCCAATTTGTGGTTTCTATATTTGCCACCAAGCGTTTTATCTCAGTGTTCCCCAAACAACATCTCATCCTAGGTAAAATGAAGACTACAGCTGATACTGTTGAGGCCACCACCTGCAAACAGATGGATGCCTGAAATGCGTGAGGAAATCAATATCCATCCCAGTGGAGCTTATGGCATCCCTGGGAAGATCCAGCTCAAGGCACACTGAAGCCCTGTCTTACATTGACAACACAGTTGTATCTTTACACTAACAGCTTTTCTGAAACGAGTGTGAGGCTCTCTGTGGAGATGATTGCTGCTCTGAATTCTGCTGTATGGTTTGTCAGACACCCTTACTCTCAACCCTTCCTGCTCCCGTCAGCCATGCCTCTTAAACTGCAAGAAGCCCAAGGCATGCAGTGTGTACATCAAGGGGCTTTGCTGTTTCAGGAATGAGAAAATTACACTTTATAAGGCTATGCTCCCCCATTCTGTACTCACTAGACAGACCTGGCAGATTCTAACATTAGTTTCCCACCGTTCGCCCCAGCAGGCAGATGGGGTGATATGGTCACATGAACACCCAAAAGCTTTTGTACAACTGCAGAAGCAGCTTTTTTTCTTATTATTCTCCAATTCTCTCTCTCAAAAAAAGCAGTACATGGAATACCTACAGTAGCTTGGCTACTAAAAGTCTTGCAGCCCTCGTGAAGCACTTTCTGGTCTAGCTACCTTGGTAAGAGGTGAGCTGATCTAGCTGTACAGCTTCTAGCTCTCTAGCTAGCCTGATATTAATATTCTTACACAGAAGATGCAGCGTTGGTCATTTCATTAGACTTTTCTGGGAATTCAGCAAGTATTTTGATGGTTTTTTAGAGGCTACACAATTTGCTTGGAAGCAGTTTGCTTTTTACAGACTGTTCCAAGAAAATGAAACCATGAAGAAATAAGAGAGCTGGATCACATTTTAACAAGGGTTTCTGATGGCCTAATGTTAGTTTACAATTCTGGCACGGTCAGCACAATGCTTAAAAATCATACTTGCTTGACTCTGAATATAGCTAAGTTAACTGAAATTGCCTGAACCTGCATTAAAGCAAAGCACTCAGTTCTGAAGCTTCCTATTAACAAAGGAGCACTTACCTGTAATCATAGTTAGAGCTGATAAACTTGCTAAGGCTGGGATATCAAGGTTAAGGCTCTTTAAGTTTAAGGAAAAGTCTTTAATAGAGTCGAGCCACTCCCCAAATCCACGAAGGCACTGAAGTCTATGAAGCACAAGTCCATTGCAGAATACAAACTTATCCTCAGCAGTATCAGACCTCAAATAAAAAGAATTGACAAAATTAGAAATGCCTTTTCTACTTCACAGCAAAATGCATAACCAGCATGGAAGTGTCTGTCATTTAAAATCCAAGGCGTTTTATCCCGAGACATATGTGGGCATTCACGTTTGACAATATGCTTTCCCCTTGGGGCCAAAGTACAACAAACAAGCTTCTATGATTGCTTACTTGGTAGAGTTATAAGCCTGAGGTTAGCTGTAGCATGTGGTGTAGACTGTCTAATTAGTTAAGATTTTGGTCCTGCCCAAAGGCATAAACAGAGAAGACATTTTACATTAAATACTGTATGTTTGAACCAAAGGAACACTCCATGAGTGCATTTTGAAATATACAACTACTAAAAACTGGAGAAAGAAGAGATTCTGCATCTCTCAGCATTTACTTAGTTTATCTGCATTTTTCAGATTGCCAAAATTGATAAGGAAAAAACAATACACATAACACCATAAGCTCTTTTATATGAAACCCTGTATATAAGAGAGAGATTACAGCCAAGCTCTCTGTTCCTTCCCCTCCCCATTGCCAATATCCCTGTTAAAAAACGCATGCTTTCAACCTAAAGAAAGAAGGGCATAATTCAAATCAGCACCAGTCTGGAATTGTCCCAGTCCCTGAAAGTGCTTTTGCTAAAGTATCTTAACTGGTGCTAGACTGGGAAATAGCTTCTCACTCCATTAAGTGAGTTGGTATTAAAAATGAAAAACAATCTTCTTCATCCTTTTCAAAAACAGATGACAAAGACAGGCATGCATAAAAGAAGGGAAAAGGGAAAAGCCTTCATACTGAAGGTACTTTTCTATAGTTTATGGTGATGAGTATGAAGCAAACTTGCTGAAATAGTACCTGAGGATCAGTTTTGATTACTATGGAAGAAGAGGCTGGGATATATCAAATAAAAAGTCTCACGTTAGTGAGACCTATGCTCTCTTTTTAAATCCGCTCCTTGGGTTCTTTTCAGCATAAACCAAATTAAATTAGATGCCATATCCTGTGGATTCAGACACTGTTGATGTTTCCTGGGTCTTTTGATACAATTGACAATGTTCAAAGATGGCACCATATTTACTCCTTAAAAATATTTAGATGGATGATTTTTCACATCAGCTTTAGAAGAAATTAAATGAATAGTTACCTGATGGAGAGTCTTAGTACAAACAGCTCCAAAAAAGCTGATTCTATGAGTAATGTCTGATCTTCTTTTGGGAGGTCAGTAAATCCTGGAATTTTTTCTGCCCAGCCTCTAGTTATGTCAATGGAGGCAGTCAGAAGATTATAGAACTGTTGTACATGTTCTGCATCTGTGCCTGCANATAAAATTATAAATATAAAATATTTATAATGTATAATTATTATAAATAAAATATATAATATATAAAAATTATAAATAATATATCACAGTTCACAAGGAGCTATATGCTATCAGTAAACAGAAACAGAAACCTGGTGAGTAGGATGATTTCCATCATACCAGAAGAGGAATACTATTTAACTCACTACAATTAAGCACTTTTCCCATTGATAAATTTGTCTCAGTACGTCCAAAATGCAGATTTCACTCAAAACCTCTCAAATTGCATTTTATCTGACAGTGATAGAGACACGTAAGATAAATCATGTTTTATCTGACACATGCAGCATTGCTTCATTTGAATACAGAATTGGTTCAAAGTAAAACAGCTGCCCTGTATCACCTCTTATCCTTCAAATAGAAGCATTCAAGACTCATGAGAACCTATTATCCTGCTGATGCAGCCATAACTCTTCCCAGGCAACCACTCAACAGGCTCAGCTTCCCCATGACCCCCTTTGACAGCTCCCTCACTGCTATCTCCTACTTCCTCACCAGTGGAGCCCTGTCACTCCTGTGACACTGCTTTCTCTCTCTTGGCAGAAAATACAACAGGGGCTTTTGCAGCTCAGCCCAATTCTTTGCTTGGAAAGCACTACTGGTTTTCTGTGCAGGAACTGAATAATTTGGGTTTTATTGTAACAACACCCTCATCATCAGACATCTGGTGGGTTATTTCTGGGAGAGACTTCATATCCAATCTCTCCCTGGGACCCAGCCAAGGAAAGGTTGGGGTAGTCTCCATGGCTGAAATAAGTGTACATGTCCTTTGGAAACAGCTTTCCACATACAGTTAGGGCTTGAGTCCATCAGTCTAAAGGTCTCCCTAGCAACTCCCTAAGCCAGACTGGAAGCAGAATGATCCACATCTCTTTCTTAATCGATAACAATGGGGTGGCAGCCTGGGAGGATCTTATTCTAGGTGTGCCACTTGCACTGCAGAGATCACCCATGGTGCTAACTGTGACCCAAAAGTCACCTCTGTGCAGAAAAGAGAGAGGGGAGAAGCAAGCAGAACTTCTCAGGTGGGTGTCCTCTTCTCTGCCCGTCCTAGTTGGAGGTGGCTGCTGTTGGTAGGCAAGGGATGAAGGACACAGTGTCAGAGTCACTAACTGACTGGAGAACCATAGCAATCCTAGAGACCTCCAGCTGTATCGGAGTTACCAGTGCTAGCCCTGAATGACTCTGTTCTGCTTACCCAGCACTAACTGCACGAGTTTCTCATGGTAAGCTCCAGCTCATATCCCTAGTCAGCTAGTGAAACACATACAATCCCTCTTATAAAGATCATATGGAGACAAATTCTGCCCCAGCTACTCCAAATGATCCTGTGACAATGAAGCAGGTAGAGGCCAAAATACAGGGAGGGCAGGGACCAGTGGTAGAAAAATCTGTATGCTGCATCATTTATGTGTTCAGCCCCCCATCTGAACGGAGCAGTTGAGGATGCTCAGGCAGCATGAACTAACTGCTCCTGGCACTGTGCAGCAAGGTGCACCAGGATGATTAGTGAGTAGTAAAAGAGCATGTGATTTTTCAGAGACCTTGCATGTTCTGGACCTTCTTAAAGTGAAACTGTGGAGCAAGCCGAGACAGTGTGCTTCTTGGTGCTGGGAGATGAACTTTGCTGTGCAGAGGCTGACCTATAGCTCCTTCTTTCTACACAGGGAAACCAAACAGGTTGATGGAAACCCCTGCCTCACCATAGGTACAGTTAAGGCAAGAGATATTCTTGCTCCCTAGAGCAGTGAGGAGGGAGGAAAAGAAAAGGAAAAGAAAAAAGATACTACCCTAAGTTCATTCTAAATATAACTCGTCACAAGTCTGTGTAATTATGCTAGGTATTAATTTGTTCCCCATGTTTATAAAACATTCCTTCAGCAAAAGTAAGGCAAAGTTTTAACATTTTCTAATGAAGCAGAATGCTGCATTATGTCACATAACTGTGAGTGCTACAGTATAGCACACTCCACGTGGGGCACTTAATTAAAGGCATCTAAAAAAATTATAAACTGTATTTGTTCTTATAGTTTATCCGATGAGAGCAATTTTAAAAGATAGGTAAAAAATTACATGGCATAGTATAATTTTTAGTTGCTGTAATACACCACTGCTCATTAGAAAGAGTTAGTGCTTAAAAAGAACAGGTAAAATAAAGTATTATTTACTTGTAACAGACTTAAGAGCATATAAGTAACCATAAACAATATGTATGGTTCTGCTTTAT